>JAKUCM010000837.1:0-11925 GCA_023374145.1 Lepidium sativum | reverse complement strand
TGTTAGATTCATATACCAAAAAAAAAAAATTTGAATTCGAGCTAAACCGAGTCCAAACCAAAATAAGTGATATATAATAATACATGTACGATACAATTAATAGTTAATTTTATATTATGTAGAATTTAGCAGAATTACTTAAATATAAACGGTAACGGCTAAATTTTGTTGAATGTTAAATCTTGCGGAATTTTTTTTCAACAATTAGATCGACAAATTATGATCTACAACTAAAAAGTATTTTAAAATCCATTTAAATCTACTTCTTGTAGGGTGGGGAAATCGAACCTGTAATGACAGATTCATATATATACCAAAATAATCAAATTTAAATCAATCCAAACAGAGAACTGAATGTTGTTCTAAGTTTTTTTTAGGAAAGCAAAACAATAATTTTTTTAAAATATTGAAATATAAACATAAACAATATATATCTGTAATTATAAATATTTTTTGAAAAATTATATATATTAATTTAAATCAATTAATTATTTGATATTAAGATATTTACTTTTTTTTCTCAACAGCAAATTATGTTGGGCCACAACTGGCTGGCCCAATAGCCAAATTCCTAAATAATGTAGGCAGGGGGACCCGATCCCTGGTTGTGCAAATGTGCTGCCTTATGTGGATTTACCGTCTGCCACTAGACTAAGAGTCATTTGCAAGATATTTACTTTGATACTTATAATAATCATATATTTTATTAAGTTTTAAGTTGTAGAATTAAGTAATATAATATCTGTCATTATTTATTACTAATTGTATATTTTATTTTGAAAATTAATTAAGTAATAGCAATCTCTTGGAATTATTTGTGGAATAATATAAGTCATATTTAAAACTAGAAGAAAATAAACAAAGAATATAAAGAAAGAAAAAATACAAAATTACTCAAGTTCCATAATGTTAATTCCACAAATGTGAAAATGGAAAATGTGTAGAATACGCAAGTCCACATGTACCGTTAGAGCATTTATTATATAAAACAAAATTTGTTTTTTTAGAACCTCTAATAAAATAAAATAGAGAGAATATAATATTAAGTTTTTTCAAAAAAGAAATTAAATTTCACTGTGGGTGTAATCCTATTACAATATCAATTTTAAAAAAAAATATTAAAATTTTATTAAAATCCACCACATATATATTACTTAAATCCTAGTCAATTAACTTATTTAATATCTATTATTTATCGCTAGGCTCCTGATTAAATTGATTTGCATATGCTTTGTGGTCATATGATATATGAATTGGTTTTAGGGGTTGTCAACTTAGATATAATTGGTTTTAGTATTTGTTTTAGATGATTTGCTCTTGCGGTGAATCATAAACTACAAAATTCATTGAAGATGTGCACCAATTTTGAAGTTTAAGTTCAGATCCAATTAAGTCTAAAATTTTGTATCTATGTATAAAATAAATAAATAAAAGGAAAAGATGTATATTTTATACTATAAACAATAGTTGAAAGATTGATAAATAAATAGTCAATCCAGAAGGGAAAAAAATAAATAAAAAATCAATCCAAAAATTCTTAAAACTTGATAAAACCAAATGACTACTATAATTAGAGTACCTTAAAAATACACTAGTCTTCAAATCAATCCAAGAATTCATTTTCTATGTAGTTTGATAAAACCAAATGAGGAAGAGTCTAACTGCCTCTCGATTGTCCAAAATCCAGAAAAGTAACAGTAAAAGAAAACACTTTATTTGTGGTTCATTCATTAGTAAATGGAGTTATACAATGTAGCTTACTTACTTTCTGACTTGTTTAGGATCATATTCAAATAAGATGAATTTAAATGACTTTACAAATCTTTTAAAGCCTAGTGTTATTAATTTGTTGATTTCATAGTTTTTTGTTCATAGAAAAAATCTTTCAAAATCTTAGGTGTTACCTCAAGATTTTAAAGTTATTTTCTTGAAAACATATTTTTCAGAAAATAAAATACTTTGAAGTAAAATGAAAATGAAATAATTATTGCGAGAAAAAAATTATACTAACTAATCTTATATTTTTTTAGTGATAATATATATTTTAAAATCCAAAAAAAAAACAATCTTTTTTATAAAATGAATATATGAAAAATAATTATTCACAAAAATTTAAAAGTGAGACGGTAACTAAAAGTAAAAAAAAAAAACAAAATTTAAAAATAATATCTATAAAAATACAAATTATAAAATTTTTAAAACTATATTAATAAGATTATACAGTAATATATTATGGAAGAGTTTGATATTATGTTAGAGTACAAAAGAGTATATGAGAGTTTGTAAGAGTATGTGAGATTATGTATAAAGTTATGATAAAAATTGTAAAAGAAATTATAAGATTCTTTAATTCCATAAAACTTCCCCAGATTTAATCAAAATTTTAGTCATTTAAACACTCTATAAATCATATTTGAATAAACCTCCCTCGGAGTAATTAATCTGTTAAAATTTGTGATGAAATCTTACTTAAAAGCTTCGATTGTGTCTTCAATACCTAGTTAATCGCCTTCTACTACATACATGTGTGAACAAATATTACATATTTCTATTAGCAAGCTAGATATCGGAAACATATTAACCAACACAATTATAAATTATAGACTGTTCTTAAACCAACCATATCTGCATATGTACAATAAGATCCATAAAACTTACTTTATCACTTTCTCTCTTTGCTTTTCTTGATTAATATCCTTGAACTCCTCTTACTACTTCTTCTTCATGTTGAAATAAGCAAATCAATGATGTCAAAAGAACTGAAATTAAAATCAGAGAGCCACCGTAAATTGTTGTTTATGCTTGAGTGAAGTTTCATGTCTATAATGTGCTGAGTATCAAAACAAGATCACCCTAGTATTGAATATGCACTCTCAAGGCAAACATATGGCTAAAGAGTTTAAGTTCTTGATAAACTTTTTTTTAAAGAGAATAAATGATATATTAGAAGTGAAATTATCTTCTTTACATTTTTTTCACAAATCAATTTAGAGTCAAAACTCAAATCAATTCATAAAAAAGACACTGAACATTCATTTCAAGATTTATAACAGAAAGAATAGTAAAGTGAAAGAAGAATAATTGTAGGTTTTAAAACTGATATTCAAGAAATCTTATCAAAACAAGAAGCCTCTTTTGAAAATCCAAAAATAGAGAAAATAGATTTTTCGAAAATCCAAAACTGGAGAAAATAGATAAGAAATTGATAATATTTTAAAAGTGAAGTTTGTGATGTTGTGATATTTTTCTATCGTTGATATGTGTACTTTTATAGATAAAATAAATTAAAAATAAAAATATTTGAAGTGTTGATCTTAGTCATTCATCAAATTACATTGATCATCAACGTTTTGAATAGAATCTTATCCAACATATCTCACTTTTTCGATATTATCCTATCTTTTTTTTTTTATTAACAGATTTTTTTTTATCCTATCTTTTTCGATATTATCCTATGGTTTATGATATTATCCTATCTTAAAAATTGAAATTTGATCGTGGCAATTTGTTATATTACTTTTATCATAAACCATTAGATTTAAATCTATCTAACACCTATAGAATCTATTCGTGATAATTCATTTAATATCTTGTCCAATCTATGTTACTCTTTCAACGTTATCTTATAAGAAATCTAGACAAATTAATCTTGGTCATTCATTATATTATTTTTTTCATCACAGCTGCATTAAAATCTATCCAATATCTGTAAAATTAATTTATGATCATTCATTTTAAAATGTGTCCAATCTATCTTATTTTTCTTACATTATCTTATAAGGATCTAGAAAAATTGATCTTGATCATTCACTTTATCCCTTTTTTTATCGACTGTTAGACTAAAATCCTCTCCAGTATTTATAAAAATACATTTGCGGCCATTCATTACTAAACTTTGTGTATAAGTATAAACCTTAGCTGTAGTGTATGATATTAAAATTTCTCAAAGAGGTAATGTAAATTTACAACATTAAACTATTAGTCGACTCTCTTATACTACGAACGAGAGAATTAGTTTTATGATTAAAATATCATGGTAGTACATAAAGGGATGAAGAATGGAAAAGAGAACTTAACCTTAAATGATCCTCTTGGTATGATTGGAAAGTTGTCCACTCTTCAGGTTGCATCATTATCTTCAGAACATTTTCATAATCCGCCACTATCTTAACTTATGTAACTTGGATGGCCATGGCTGACTCCATCGCCCAAAGCATGACTTCTACTTATGAATGTAATGCCGAGAGACTTCTTCGTACTCTACAAGCTCCCCAACACACTCCCTCCATCGAATATGGGAAGTAAATCCATCCACGCCCTGAGAGGAGATCCGAACTTTTCCAAGAGCTGTCCACAAAATCTCGCTAACTTGTGAAGCTTGGATTGGTAGTAGAATGAGAAGCCATTGATGACCACATAGAAAGGTGATTAATCACCACAAGACTACGACTATCTAACACCTCACTTCTGGCTAAAGACCATTCTTTGAACTTTCGCCTGGGAGAAAATATTTCTTGGGTCACTATTAATACCTGAAAAACAATGATCATTTTTTTTTTCAAAAGAAACCATATAAGTCATGGGAAAATCTTGACATCTACTCGGTTTGGGATTCTCCATAATAAATAGTTTAGATTATACCAGACTGAATTTTCTGCAAAAACATAACCACATAAGGTATACATGAGAGTGCCCAAATTTAAATTATTTATGGGCATTTAAATAAAATATGATTAATTGTTTCCTCATCAGCACCACATCAGAAACATCGAATGTCACACTTAATACCCCCGATGATTAATGTTCTGCTTAACTGTGGAACACTCTGATAATGCCTTACCACATAAAATTTTTCATTTTATTACGAAAATTCGTTTTTCAAATTTTATCTTGGAGTTCCCTAAATTTGGACCAAACTGCCCCACCTCTAATAATGATTATGTTTCCTCGGTTTGGTAAGCAAATTTAACTATGTATCGATCGGTTTTAGTAACTCCAATAATCTATTTATTTCTACGTGGAATAGCAAGTCCCAAGATAAGTTGGAAATCAGTATGGTCGATATACTGTCTAAATAAAACCTCGCACCGTATCACAGATCGGAGATCAAAAAATTGATCGACAATAAGATACGGGTACAACATCGGACCTACTCTGATTTTCGGATGAAGTAGAACATTTGGAATTCATGGGTCTTGCCAAATCTGGTAGCTTCGCCATCCCCAATTTCCTAATGATACTCTAATTGACTAGGCATCAAGCCGAGGAAATACTCCGCCAACCAAGGACTAGAATTTTTTTTTCGTAAATGGACTTAGATTCTTATAATATCTTCCCTTCATCATCTTCACACTCGGGGAACTCTAATAAACATTATAATTGTTTAGCCAGGAGTAATTCCCAAAGTCCTGATATCCCAAAGCTCCTTCCTATTTAGGTTTATATAATTTCTTCCACTTTTTCAATGGATGCATTTCGAAATCTGTATATATGAACACCAAAACTTCAATATAGCTGAATTTGATTTCAGTACTATAGTTTTTGGTAATCTATAACATGACTTGATATAAAACAAATCCAAAATTTTTAAAATAAATTTTTTTTTTATGAATATTCGTTAATGTT
Source organism: Lepidium sativum (assembly GCA_023374145.1). Lineage (NCBI taxonomy): Eukaryota > Viridiplantae > Streptophyta > Magnoliopsida > Brassicales > Brassicaceae > Lepidium > Lepidium sativum. Next base: position 6,300 of record JAKUCM010000837.1, on the reverse strand, counting down.
TGAATTATTGTTTGTGTTTTTTTTTGTGTGTAATGTTTAAAAAGAAAATTATAATAAAAATTAATATACTAACATAATGCTAATTTCAAATAGTTCTAGTTTAACAAGTCCAAAAGTTTTAAAATGAAAACAATATTATCAAATTTTTGTTAATGTTTGAATTCTGGTTTGTATTTTTTCGTTTAATAATAACAATATATTGTTATCAAAAAGGAATATTCTAAAAAGAATATAGTTGGTAACAATATATTATTCATCCAAATTTACATGTGATTTCGAATCTCATCAAACAAAATAATAGTTCATAGTTTATATTATTATGAAGAAAAAAAAGATTACATCATAGGAAATAACTGAAAGAAAAAAAAAGATTCAGCATATAATTTAATATTAAATGTTTTAAATTAATCACTATAAATATACGCAAAAATTTCATAGTTTGGTTTGAGTTAAGAGTACAATATCACCAATTTTATCACATGAAAGAGTTATAGCTTCAATACATCTTTTTCTCATTTTCAAGATGTGAAGTGTTGTATCATACAAAATGTAGGATTTTGCATTCATGTCTCTCATCAACATAACATTGTACATATTTCCAACTAGTTTGGAGTGTTTTTATGATTAGTAGACATTAATCTGATCAAATACAAAAATAGTATGTTAGTTGTACAGATAAGGATTATAATAATGAAAGTATCATTTGCACAACCAGGGATCGAATCTCTCTGCCTACGTTATGTAGGAATTTGGCTACTGGGCCAGACAGTTGTGGCCCAATATAATTTGTCGTTGACAACAAAAAAATGAAAACAATGATAGATATTGAATTGATAAAATTTTATGATAGGAATGAGAAGAATTGTAAAAAAATCTCACTAATCTTGTGTTTTTTTTTTGGGTCTTGAGAAAGAAATCATATGAATGTATAAGAATGGTATAATTGTTTATAAAAAATCTAAAATGGAATGTAATATAAATTTTATCTAGAAACCATCATGGAAGATTAAGAGAAGTGAATAACAAAAAATATTATTCCTCTGAATTTTATATTGATGACTACTTTTCTATATATTTTGCACCCAATATATATAAAAATGAATTTTAGTTATGGATTAGATATTGAAAACAAATATTGCCGAAGGAATTATCTAAATCCCATCTAGAAAATATATCAGTTCAAAAAGATATATTTTGTCTAGAATATGTTATCGAGAATACACATTCGTACCTTTTATAGTTTGTTTTTGCAGTCGGGATATGTTAGTCTAACTGGTGACATAAGAAATTGAGGAATTTTTAATTCCACTAATTCTTCAAATGATGAGCTACCAGTTGAATACAACTAATTTTACAAATAATTCCATCGATTAGGATTATATTCGTATTTAATACCGGATTTGATTATTGTGATTATTTTTTAAAAAAATATGTTTGTTTAGATTATCAAATCTGTATTGATATTTTAAAATATTCTTTTAGAGGTATTGTTTTAGAAATTTAAAACTCAAACCAAAATCGATCTGATTAAAAGAACCAAACCAAACAAAATACTTAAATGAGTCATAAATATATGTACCCAAAAACCTGAATTTTTGTACTAAATTTTAGTTTTTTAGAGTTTTTTTTTTAAATTTTTTAAAAAATTTATAAATTTTTATATAGAAATATCCGAAGCCAAACTCGATTTATACCGAACAAAAGTATATCCAAAAAATGAAAATATCCGAATAAGTATTAGATCAGAAGAGCCAAAAACTAAAATAAAGGTGATATACACGCATTTCAACTTATTTTAGGAACCATTTATAGTTCACTTTTCATACATATATGTTGCATTTACGTCATATTCGAGTTATATATAGGTTGTACGCGCATGTTACATTTGCATAGCATACACATTGCATTTGGGGCTACTTTCAGGAAATGGGACTCGGATTGGCACTCAACGGTAACTTCTTCAGTGGGAATCGGACTGTCACTCAGCAGTAACTTCTCCAGTGGGACTCAGACTGTCACTCAGCGGTAACTTCTCCAGTGGGACTCGGACTGGCACTTAGCGGTAACTTCTCCAGTGGGACTTCACCTTTGACGTGTCAAGTCAACTTCACCTTTGACGTGCCAAGTCAACTTCACCCTTGACGTGCCAAGTCAACTTCACCTTTGATGTGCCAAGTCAACTTCACCCTTGACGTGCCGAGTCAACTCACTTTTGACGGGCCATTCCACTTTAATTCTGACGGGCCAAGCCTACTACACCTTTGACGGTCCAATGACTCGACTCGACCCACGAAGTCGAGTCAACTATCTTTCTTAACTTTTCTTTGTTTTACTTTTTAGGTAAAACGGGGGAACGAGTATAAATACCCCCGTAAGGTTACAAAGAAAAAGAACACTTGAACACTGTTTTCAGAACCCTTCGAGTTTTTCATTGTTGTAATCCCATAACAAGAACTCCACTTTCGTTTTATGATCTTTTGAATTTAGTTTCAGTTTGTTTTTACTCTCAGTTTATTTTCTGAATTTTATTATTATGTCTTCCACCTTTAGTGTGATCTTGATTGTTTTACCTATGAAGTCTGAGTAGTTAATTTAGGGTTCATGAGGGAACGGACTAGATCAGCGTGGACCTTAAAGTCGTCTAAGTCGCTTAAGAATAGAATAATATCATCTCTTTTGTTTCGACGTTGTTAATGCTTGTTCCTTTCTGATCAATTGAAACCTGATTTTAGACGTTTAACTCCCGATGGGTGCGTTGAACCGTCTGACTTAACCGTCTCAAAGATCTACATTCTTAGCCTAAGGGATTAGTTGTCTAAGGTGTTTATTAGGCTCGTTTAAACTGTTGTTTCACGCTAGCTAGGTTGTTTAACGCTTATGATGATAAGGTCTGTTGATAGCTTTGCTAAGGCTGTTTACCACGAGGGGTGGACTCAGTAGTTATGAGTTTATTGCCTAGAGATCCGCTCTGTTTGAGTTCATTAAACGATTTAATGACTTTAAGTGAAACGCTGATCCATGATCTCCGCCCCTTAAGAAACCCTTTCTCTTATTTATTGCTTACATTTGACGTTTGTTCTTTACTGCACTTTGTTACGTTATTTGCTATTTACTGCACTGTCACGCTGTGTGCTCTTACTGCACTTTGTTCCGCTGTTATTTTCTACTTCACTTTGTTCTGTTGTTTACTTTTCACTTTTGCTTTCGGTTTCCGTTGTCTAAATTGCTCACTTAGATCGATAAATAACAAACCACTGAATTTACCTAGCTTGAATTAGAGTAGTCTATCACATTCTAATTGCTAGTTACACTCCCATTTGGTTTGACACATATTGTACTACATCGACATCAGTATAATAGAATTTGAAAAACATTGGAAAATCTTGTTATCAAAAGGAATCAAAACTAACAAATTACCAGAATAAGTTATAAATTTATGTATCCGAAAAACTAAATTCAGCGGAACCAAATTTGTATCGATGTATTTTTATTTAATTTTAACTTTTTTAGATTTTTTATTGAACTTTTATTAATTTTAAAAAAAATTATAAAAATTTAGAGCAAAATTAACTTTATGTCTATTTTGAGGGTTATTAAAAATTATAAGTTTATTTTATCATACGACCAAAACAAAATTGTATGCCGAGGACAGGTGACCCAGTGGTGTAGTCACTTTACAAATCCTCAAGGCACCAAGGATCGAACTCCCTACCTGCAGTAGTGGGAGGGGATTTAAAAGCCAGTAGGCTAGTTGACAAAAAAAAAAAAAAAAAAACAAAATTGTATCCAGTTTTAATATACAAAATTCCATAAGATTTCAATTATTTAATTAATTTCCAAAATATAATATAAAATTAGAAATAAATAATGAATTACGTTAAATATTACATAATTTCTCAATTGAAATTTTAACAAAATAGTTAATTAATAATCAATGGCAAAGTAAATATATTAATATCAAATAATTGAGTAATTTATATTGAAATGTATAACATAATATATATATATATATAATTGTATATTTATCTTTCAATTTTTTTAAAAGGTATTATAACTTGGTCTTTTTGGTTTTTAAAAAATAATTAGTCGTTTTTGGTTTGGTAGAGGATCAAATTTGTTTTTTTTGGGGTATATGAATATGAAATTAGGACTTCTACCTATTTCCACTTCAAAAGCTAGATTAAAAAGAAAAATTTTAGATGAATTTAGCTATAAATCATAGTTTATCGATCAAGTCGTTGACAAAATAAATATTGTAATTTGTCGATTTAATTATTAAATTTTTTTTTGGAAGATTCACATTTAACAGAATTTAGCTGTTACCATTTGATTTTAAATAATTCTGTAAGATTCCACATGAGAAAGAGAAAACAATTACATTAGATTTCATATTTAGCATAATTCTAGGGTTATCATTTATGCCCATTGTTTTATTTTGACAGGTTGTTGCGGAAACAAAATTACATATAAAAAAAGAACCTAAACCCCGTATAACAATAATAATAAAGACAATTAAAACTAAATTTTAGTTTTTAAAATTTCTTTTGATTAAGTCTTTTTAATTTTAAAATTTTATATAAAAAATATCTAATCCAAAATTCGTTATATACCAAATCAACACTATTAAAAATAAAAATATATGAATAAATCTTAACTCTAAAAACCTAAAATAACCAAAATATCGTATTAGATGAAGTGAATCCGACAAAATACCAGAATATGTCCTAAATTTATTTATCCAAAAAATCGTATTAAAATTATACCGGAACATAATCAATAACCGATAAATTTTAATTAAATATTAGTATTTTCATTAAATATTTATTACTTTTGAATTTTGGTATAAAAATTTGTAACAAACTACCTTAAAACTTATTTTTAAAGATTGTTATGATCCTTATATTAATTTTACTTTTTATTTTATAACACGTCCAAAATAAAAATTCTTCCACTTTTATTTTTATACAAAATGTATTTTTGCATCATCAATTCTTTATATATGTATATAAAGAGAGAGAACTTGATTAGTTATTTACAGCTGTTTAAAAAAATTAGTTTTTATTATTAATAATTAAATTGATAAAATCTGATTCATAATCAAAACTCACCCCCTAAATTTTTTTTCTCCATTTGTATCAAGGAGGAATCGAACCCGAGTGACTTAAAGATTTGTAAAGAAACTACACCACTGTGCCACCTAGACATGTGCATTCGGGTACCCGTTCGGGTTCGGTTCGTGTCTTTTCGGATTTCGGGTTTTCGGTTCTATTGATTTAGAATCAATTCGGGTATTTCTATTTTTCGGATCGGGTTCGGTTCGGGTATAAATCGGGTTCGGGTATTTATATATATAAATCTATATAAAAACTTAAAATAAGTAAATATCTAATAGAAATAAATAACTAAAATATATCGGGTACCCGTTCGGTTCTTAATGTGAGGTTCTTGGAAATCTCGTTTAAAAGTTACCGAATTAATGTCGCCAATATCCCGTCGTCATCGATTCTACATATTTTAACTCAAACCAAAATTTGAACATTGATAGTAATAAAAGTATCAATTAAATAATTACAAGTTTAAAAACATACGACAAAGTTTCCGGGAGACAGTTCGGATGGAGATTTGGAAGATGTTTGTGGACGAAATCAAAGAGAATATCCTCGATACTCATCCTAGCAGTAGCCTCTGGTGTCAAGACCTGGTAAGCTCCAGCAGGTGCATAACCAATATCGACTACTGGAGAAAATCTCGGTTGAGTGCTGAAACTAGCACCTCGCATAGGAGGAACTGATCTCGTACCCTATCCTGGAGTCAATGCACTCGTTTCACCGGCCTTGAAAAAGTGTCTGGTGTACGGATTATTACCCCTAGACATCTGAAATAATAATAAAAAAAATATAAGTTTTAAAAATTCAAAATATTTTTTCAAATTAAAAAAGTGTTTTATAAATTCAAAAAACATATATAATACGAAAATTTTTCATAAATTGTACATACGATTAATAAATTCGGAAAATGTTTTATAAATTCGGAAAACGTTTTATAAATTAAAAAAACGTAGTATACATCCAAAAATGTTCTTCAAATCCTGAAAGAATTTTGAAATCAAAAAAACGTTTTATAAATTCGAGAAACGTTCTATGCATCGAAAAATGTTTTAAAAATCATGCAAATGAAAAAAAAATCCAAAAAACGTTTTAAAAATTCAAAAAATATTACACAAATTCAAAAAAAACTTAGAAATCATAAAAGTATTTTATAAATGATAAAATCGTTTTATAAATCATACAAAACGTTTTA
>JAKUCM010000836.1:0-31827 GCA_023374145.1 Lepidium sativum | reverse complement strand
AATTTTGACATGAGAAAGTGAGCTAAGCCAACTTAGAGTAGTATCATAGGTCTTAACATAACAATTTTACCTTAATCTAGACGCTATATCTACTGGTGAACACGTCATGAACTATTTTGGTTGAGTTATGAAGTCGAGTTTTATCTTAACGTATAGCCATGTTCATATGATCCTTCTAAACATGTGATCTCTTTTAGCAAGGTTCAAGCAACCTAATGTCATTTTGACATGAGAAAGAGTGCTAAGCCAACTTATAGTGGTACCATAGCTCTTACCATAACCATTTTACCTTAATCTATACGCTATGTCTAAAGGTGAACCTGTCATGAACTATTTTTGTTGAGTTATGAAGTCGACATTTATCCGAACGTCTAGCCATGTTCATATGATCCTTGTACACATGTGATCTCTTTTAGCTAGATTCAAAGCAACGTAATGTCATTTTTCACATGAGAAAGTGTGCTAAGCCAACTTAGAGTGGTATCATAGGTCTTTACAAAATAATTTTCCCTTAATCTAAACGGCGTGTCAAATGGTGAACCTATCATGAACTATTTTGGTTTAGTTATGAAGTCGAGTTTGATCCTAACGTCTAGCCATGTTCATATGATCCTTCTACACATGTGATATATTTTAGCTAGGTTCAAGCAATATAATGTAATTTTGACATGACAAAATGAGCTAAGCCAACTTAGAGTGGTATCATAGGTCTTAACATAACAATTTTACCTTAATCTATACGCTATGTCTAAAGGTGAACCCGTCATGAACTATTTTGGTTGAGTTATGAAGTCGAGTTTGATCCTAACGTCTAGCAATGTTCATATCATCCTTCTAAACATGTGATCTCATTTAGCTAGGTTCAAGCAACTTAATGTCATTTTGACATGAGAAAGTGTGCTAAGCCAACTTAGAGTGGTATCATAGGTCTTAACATAATGATTTTACCTTAATCTAGACGCTATGTCTAAAGGTGAACCCGTCATGAACTATTTTGGTTGAGTTATGAAGTCGAGTTTTATCCTAACGTCTAGCCATGTTCATATGATCCTTCTAAACATGTGATCTCATTTAGCTAGGTTCAAGCAACTTAATGTCATTTTGACATGAGAAAGTGTGCTAAGCCAACTTAGAGTGATATCATAGGTCTTAACATAACCATTTTACCTTATTCTAGACACTATGTCTAATGGTGAACCATTCATGAACTATTTTGGTTGAGTTATGAAGTCGAGTTTGATCCTAACGTCTAGCCATGTTCATATGATCCTTCTTCACATGTGATATCTTTTAGCTAGGTTCAAGCAATATAATATAATTTTGACATGAGAAAGTGCGCTAAGCCAACTTAAAGTGGTATCATAGGTCTTAACATAACAATTTTACCTTAATCTAAACGCCGTGTCAAATGGTGAACCTGTCATGAACTATTTTGGTTTAGTTATGAAGTCGAGTTTGATCCTAACGTCTAGCCATGTTCATATGATCCTTCTACACATGTGATATATTTTAGGTAGGTTCAAGCAATATAATGTAATTTTGACATGAGAAAGTGCGCTAAGCCAACTTAGAGTGGTATCATAGGTCTTAACATAACAATTTTACCTTAATCTAGACGCTATTTCTAATGGTGAACCAGTCATGAACTATTTTGGTTGAGTTATGAAGTCGAGTTTGATCCTAACGTCTAGCCATGTTCATATCATCCTTCTTCACGTGTGATATCTTTTAGTTAGGTTCAAGCAATATAATGTAATTTTGACATGAGAAAGTGAGCTAAGCCAACTTAGAGTAGTATCATAGGTCTTAACATAACAATTTTACCTTAATCTAGACGCTATATCTACTGGTGAACACGTCATGAACTATTTTGGTTGAGTTATGAAGTCGAGTTTTATCTTAACGTATAGCCATGTTCATATGATCCTTCTAAACATGTGATCTCTTTTAGCAAGGTTCAAGCAACCTAATGTCATTTTGACATGAGAAAGAGTGCTAAGCCAACTTATAGTGGTACCATAGCTCTTACCATAACCATTTTACCTTAATCTATACGCTATGTCTAAAGGTGAACCTGTCATGAACTATTTTTGTTGAGTTATGAAGTCGACATTTATTCGAACGTCTAGCCATGTTCATATGATCCTTGTACACATGTGATCTCTTTTAGCTAGATTCAAAGCAACGTAATGTCATTTTTCACATGAGAAAGTGTGCTAAGCCAACTTAGAGTGGTATCATAGGTCTTTACAAAATAATTTTCCCTTAATCTAAACGGCGTGTCAAATGGTGAACCTATCATGAACTATTTTGGTTTAGTTATGAAGTCGAGTTTGATCCTAACGTCTAGCCATGTTCATATGATCCTTCTACACATGTGATATATTTTAGCTAGGTTCAAGCAATATAATGTAATTTTGACATGACAAAATGAGCTAAGCCAACTTAGAGTGGTATCATAGGTCTTAACATAACAATTTTACCTTAATCTATACGCTATGTCTAAAGGTGAACCCGTCATGAACTATTTTGGTTGAGTTATGAAGTCGAGTTTGATCCTAACGTCTAGCCATGTTCATATCATCCTTCTAAACATGTGATCTCATTTAGCTAGGTTCAAGCAACTTAATGTCATTTTGACATGAGAAAGTGTGCTAAGCCAACTTAGAGTGGTATCATAGGTCTTAACATAATGATTTTACCTTAATCTAGACGCTATGTCTAAAGGTGAACCCGTCATGAACTATTTTGGTTGAGTTATGAAGTCGAGTTTTATCCTAACGTCTAGCCATGTTCATATGATCCTTCTAAACATGTGATCTCATTTAGCTAGGTTCAAGCAACTTAATGTCATTTTGACATGAGAAAGTGTGCTAAGCCAACTTAGAGTGATATCATAGGTCTTAACATAACCATTTTACCTTATTCTAGACACTATGTCTAATGGTGAACCATTCATGAACTATTTTGGTTGAGTTATGAAGTCGAGTTTGATCCTAACGTCTAGCCATGTTCATATGATCCTTCTTCACATGTGATATCTTTTAGCTAGGTTCAAGCAATATAATATAATTTTGACATGAGAAAGTGCGCTAAGCCAACTTAAAGTGGTATCATAGGTCTTAACATAACAATTTTACCTTAATCTAAACGCCGTGTCAAATGGTGAACATGTCATGAACTATTTTGGTTTAGTTATGAAGTCGAGTTTGTATAGTTTTAAGCACAAAATAGTGTATAGTATTGAATATGTTCATACTATTTTTCACCAAATTTAACTCTGATAGATATAGTTTAGCTACTTTAGTTGTTGGATCTATTAGGATTGACTAATTGAACCCCAGTTTTGACTTTTAGAAACGATTAAAAATTAATCAATTGTGGTTTAGTTCAATTTTCAATGGGAGAGACACGTTTACTTATTTATCATTCTTGACTTATACTAGAATCCGAAGTTTTAGTCTATAAAGATTATATTGATTTTCAAAACATTAAGTAAATGTATACCTATAATTAATTTTCCATATAGTAGAATTTGTCATCAAGATCTTTAATAATCATGATCCTTAATATTTTGGGTAATTTGAGCTCCGATTAAATATTATCTCTGTTACAAACCTATTATATTTGAGGGTTAGGAAAAACCAAAAAAAAAAACTCTCAAATGTCATATATGGTTGTGAATTTAGGAAGGTTTGAACTTGAGTAATATATTATCAATGTCCCAAATTTTTTTCGTTCACAGCTCAATCACCATCATGCAAACTAATGATTTATTTAAGCTTAGGCATTCGGATATCCGTTCGGTTTCAGGTTTGGGGTTTTTCGGGTATTTCTATTTTTTGAGTCGGGTTTGGTTCGGGTATAGATCGGATTCGGGTTCAGATATTTATATATAAATCTATATAAAATTTAAAATAAGTAAATATTTAATAGAAATAATTCTATAAAAACTTAAATTTAATAAAAAAATATTTCGGATATCGTTCGGTTCTTAATTCGGTTCCGGTTCGGCTTTGGCTTTTTCAGGTATATAAATATAGGATCCATTAGAATATTTTTTCAGGTTTGGTTCGGATTCGATTCCTCTTTTTAGGTTGGTTTTGATTCGGGTTTCAGATATCGGAATTTATGCTAAGGCATAGAACTACCGTTGTTTCTCATTAGTTTAAAAGAAAATAAAGGTTATGTCATCACTAATTCTTTAGGTCAATTAGATATATGGAGAGATTATTTAACTAATTGGTAACATTTAAACTAAAACACTAATCTAGATGTGGTAAGAAGAAAATAAGATAGAATGGTAAGAGTTAATTATGTAACATGGCTGTAATTAATTCTAAGACTTGTCTTCACATGCCACAGATGTCATAGTGGGAAATGAAAGTCTCGGTCTATGCCTATTACAGTCATTTTATTTATTTGGTGATCATCGATCTGGTCATTGTTTATACATTTATTATCATCGATCTTATCCTCATACACCTTTTTGTAATCAATATGGTCATTTTATAATGTTTAATCAGAATGCGTGTCCCTTTATTATGGAGATTTTATTAAAATAAAATTTTCGACACATGCCTGTATAATCTTCTATATAGAGGTTTAAATCATTAAATAGAAAACATCTATTTAGTTAAATAGTTAAATGTTTAAATTTTGCTATTTTTTAATCAAAATTTGATTCCAAAAAATTGATATTTTCATATGTGATATTATTAAGATTTTGTAAAGTTAACTATAAATCAGATTTTATTAATTAATTGTTAACAAAAATCATGTAATTTTCTATATGGTTATAGATCAAATTTGATCAATTCTATTTGTAATACAAACAAATTTCTAATGTTTATCATCAGAAATTTTTCTCAGTATGTTTCAATTATTCTTTAAATTCTTATTTACCATCAAATGTTAGAAAAGAAAACTTTGTCATATATGGTTTACCCACATTTCATGTTATTCATAAAATTGAATCTTACAAATCTACAATAAATTAGTAAACTTGGAGATAGTTTGTCTATAGATTATATATTATTGATCTAATTGTTTTAAAAAAACAAGTATAAAACATCTTTTAAACTAGTTCCATTTAAAAACAATTTTGAACCTTTAAATATGATAAGTAGATAGCATAGCTGATTTGTTTCTGATCTAGCTTGGTTCACTGTAGTTAAATTGAATCATATTCAGTTTTACTTAGAGTATTTAAGCTATGAATTGGACATTGAAGATCCAGTTGTTGTTGTTTTTTTGTCAACGACAGATTATATTGAACTAAAAATGACTGGTCCAATAGTCAAATTCCTACGTAATGTAGGTATGAAGACTCGATCTCGGGTTTTACAAATGTGTTGCCTTAGGTGGACTTACCGTCTGTCATTAGGTTAGATGTCATTTGCAATCCAATTGTCATTAAAAAGTGAGAATATTTAGAGAAAAAAAAATATTTTTTCTTCTTAATAGTTGATAAGATCCTTTGAAACTAAAGCACAATTTGATATGGTCTGGTTTTTAAAGTTGTAGAGATATTAAACTGTGCAAAATACTCACAGCAACTACTAATCACCTTAGGAATCAAGAACCAGAAATAAATACATATCTTCTTCAAGAATAGAAAAACCAGAAATAATTAATTCCAACTCTTTTTATTGATAATTAGATAAAATAATTACGTAACAAATGGATGAGTACTCACAACTAAGACTTCATCTCTAAATTAGCATAAGCGAATTTGCTCACTCTCCAATCCACATAGGATTGCTTTGGCTGTTTTCGACGGATTTTTATTTTCCATCGAAAACGGCCACTGTTTTCTTGTAAACACAAAAAAAAATGAAATACTGAAAATCCTTAATTGAAAAATGATCCAAATAGAAGAATACTCATCAAAGTAAATTTTTCACTTCCATAAAAATTGAGCTTCAGATTGGTTTTCTCAACAAAGGTTAACGAAAGAATTTGCTGCTTTTCACAATGGAAATGTTTTGTAGTATTTTCAATACCTCATCGACGATCTTTCCAACAAAATCAGCCTCTCCTCTATTGCTACATTTGTTAAGAAAAATGTCTAAATAAGTTCTTTTAAATTGCAAGCATATAAAAAGAGTATTTGCATATATAAAAAGAAGACTTCTATAGATACATTTAGACCATAAATAGTATGTACCTTGTCTCATGGAAACTCAGGGCAAACTTATGGGAGACAAACTCAATTGCCTCTTTCCATCGCTTTATTTTAGCTTGATCAGACTGATACATGTGCTCTTTATCTCTAAAATGGTCACCAAAATCTCCTTTAAGCCTTTTCACATTGGTTATAGTCACTTTGTAGTAGATGGGAAGCACCTTGTAATAGAGATTAAAGGTTTTGATATGTGTCAAAAAAACCTATAATCTACACTTTCCATAGTAATAACAAGGATGCTTGTTTTTTTTAATAATTCGGGTGGTACAACTTAAGTAATGTACTATTACAATGGCAAGTGACATTTATCCTAGTGGCAGGTGATAAGTCTACAAGAGGCATGTGCAGTTGCACATCCTGGGATCGAGTTCTTCTGCTTGCATTTGCAAGAACTTGGCTAATGGGCCGGCCATTTGTGGCCCAATGTTGAGAAAAAAAAAAGTTCGGCTACACTTGGAAGCCCGACGTGCCAGGTAAAATCTCTTAAATGCCGCAAATATTGTAATGAGGGAGATTCAAACTCAGCATACTATTATTATTCTAAGTTCTTTTTGCTATACTACTTGACCATGACCGTGTTGGCAATAACAAATGGTTTAGATCTTACCTTGAGTAGGCCTTTATGTGCACGTTCTTTAATCTTCACAAGCTCATCTAAGCACCATTTTGATTGCGTGTACCTGCTTGAAAACACAACTATTGCAATCCCAGAACCCTCGATTCTCTTGAAGAGCTTGTTGAGGTCTTCACCTCTTTGCTCCTCTTCGTCTATGAAGACGTTGATCTCATTTCTCTGAAGTGCATCTACGAGATAACTAATGAAACTTTGGCGCAGCTCAGCTCCTCGAAAATTAATGAATACTTGAATGTTTGATGGCTTCACTTTACCGTCATGAATTGAGGAATTGTTAAAAGTACTTTACACCAAAACAGTTAACAAAGATAAGGTTAATATTTTTAGAGATACAACGAAATTGTAGAAAAAACCAAAGTCTCACCTCTCAACGAACTTAATCTCTTTGTCTTTGGACTGCTTGTCCTTTCTTTCATAACTGGTAAGAAAGTGAAAGACGAGTTATCTCTGTTCCAACAACAATCGGCAACTTTTTTAAAGAAGCTATTGAAATTTATGATTCATACAGAATGATAGTACTTACATTAAAACTGTGCTCACAGAAGCAATTTGGACACAAAAAAACAAAAGCAGAAGAAAACATATTTTCAGGTTTTGTCTGATTCCAAAAGTCTGATCCCTTGAAGTCATTTGGTTATCCCTGAATGTAATTTCTTTGATCTTTTCTTTAACTTCCTCCACAATAGTTTCGATAGTTTCACTCTCCAAGCTAGTGTTTGAGCTGCAATACAAGTGAGGAAAATAACATATAATCACAACCTTACTCTCAAGAAAAATTGGAAACGTTTTAGAACAAGTATTTCAGACAAGTTTCTCACACTCTAGATTAAAGTTTTGATTAATAACTTAACCACTTGGTTACCTTCTCTTGGCGATTGTGTGGCCTGGTTTCTTGGAAATAAGCTGCAAAGCTTTCTTCACTTAATCTTGGTCGCATAATCTACATCTAGGTTCCCGAAAGCATCACCAAACTGTCCTCTTAGGTTTATCACAGTAGATACTTCCAACTTATAGAAAATGGGAATAGCCACAAGTTTGCTTCTGTTTACACGCTCATTGATCTTTGTTAGTTCTTTCAAACAAGAACTTGATTCTGTATACTTCCCGGAGAAGATGACCAGAGCGATTCTTGACTCCACTATCTTCTTCAGTTGTACTTGTACCCTTTGGCCTCTGTATTGATCCATGTCGACATGAACTTTAATTCTATTACTTTTCAAGGCCTCCACAAGATGGTTGACAAATTCATAGAGCTCGACGTTCTTGCCATCACAAAAGTTGATGAAAACTCGATATTGCGGTGGAGAGGAGGAGACTACCGCCATGGCTAGAAGCCCGAGAACACTGATTCGAGTCGTCTTAGTGAAAATGTTTGGAGAAGATTGCAAGTCAAATCATCTATTAAGCCCATATTTTCCTGCAAAAACAAACTTTGTTTTACTTCAATTATTGATATTTTACATGTACATATTTTTTATAAAAATATATTATCTACAATATGTACTTCTATTGTATATAATATACAATTTCAACTATTTAATTAGGGAAAACGAGCTATTGCTGAACTATTATCTAGATGTACCTCAAGCTAAATCTTCACGTTATATCTTCTCCATAATAAATTAAAGATCGAAATCTCTTTCAAATAAAAATTCTAAACCTATATATCCCAAAACAATAATTTGAGGCCAAAACCTCCATCGTACTAACTAATAGTAAACCAACGTAAACCAAAATAAGTGGAGTTTTAGGTCTAAATTAGTTTGATTTTGTAATGTTTTTTCTGATACTACGATTATATCCGCGTTATAATGCACGATTTGATTGTTGTAGTTGTTTTTATAAACCATGTTAATTTAGAATATTAACACCCCATATTGTATTTTGGAATGTTGTTCTCGATACTTTGTTTTAGAGACCCGAAAGCCAAACCAATTCGATTTGTATTAGAAGAACCAATCCTAGCAAACTTTTAAAGCCAAAAAAGTCTGAAATTCCCGAGATGGTTAACTAAGCAGAGACATCAGAGGAAAGAGATATCCAAACGGGTCATAAATATTGAATTACCCGAAAACCCGAATTCAAATCCGAAAGAAAATCGGATCAAGAATCAAATTTGTACCCGATAAAATTTTATTTATTTTCTATTTTTCTTATTTTTAATTAAATTTTTATTAGTTTTGAACTTTTATATAAAAATTTATTATGAAAACCACCTTAAACCTCTTAAACCTATTTTTAAGAGTACAATATGTTAAATTTATCTTATAATTTAATACATGGTCAAAATAAAAACATTATTTTATAATATTTCATTTGTTCCAAACTATTGATGTTTAAGGTTTTTGCTTGTAATTAAGAAATTGTTTAATTCTTAACTTTTCTAACTAAAATTATTATTTTAAATTAGATAATAATTATTTAGTTAATAAAAATTTAATCTCAAAAATTTAAATAGTCAATAAATAAAGATATGATAAATATTGTATTAAAAAAGCAAAAAAATCATATAATTTATAACAAATATTTTTCTCTAAAGATTATATAATTTAGAACGAATGGGTATAAACTAATGTATTTCCTGACAAAAAACGTTTTTCAAAAAATTTCTCTTTACAATGTATATTAAGTAATTAATGTATTTTGACTTTTACAAATGTAAAAATAATGATAGTAACATCATTAATGACATTCAAATTTATGTGAAGTAATTAAGTATTTATGATTTTTAATTTATGTGAAATACTCTGAAAATTAAATTTTCCGAAATTAAAATAGTACTTTATTTTGGAGAGATTTAAATTTTTAACATTATTGTCATGGGTGATAAATTGAAACGGTGTACTATTACCTTATACTATAATAGTTCTTGTAGTAAAATATATTTTATCCCATTTAATTGAAACTTTGAACTAATAGGATTACAACTGGATGTTATTTTATTTTTCTTTGTTAATGGCAAATTATGTTGGGCCACAACTGGCCGGCCCAATAGCTAAATTCTTACATAATGTAGGCATGAAAACTCGATCTCTGGTTATACAAATGTGCTGCCTTAAGTGGATTTACCACCTGCCACTAGAGTAGATGTCATTTGCCAACTGGATGTTATTTAAATTCTACATTGAAAACGCAAAAAATACTTATCTCTAAACAAAAAATAGAATAAATCAAACCTACGGAACCACAATTATTTAAATTTGCAGAGAGTAATAACTAATTGCCACTTGTTATTTTGCATTAGATAATATTTTTCATGATGCATGAACTAATTTAATCTATTAATTTAGTGGCCGTCGCAGTAGAATAAATGAAGTGGTTGAATGATAATATGTTGTCACCATCTACCATATAGGATCATTAATTTACCCAATAACCATGTATTGAGCATTAATTTTTTTCAAAAAACTACTGAAATATTCTGATAAAAAAAACTTAATTTTTCTCTCACATAAAACTAATACAAATAAAATTAAAATTATAGTTATATTAATATATAAAAATATATAGTAAAAGTCTATATATATGTATAATACGCTAACAACCATTGACGTCTAAAATCTATTTAAATATTACTGTCTTCCTCCAAATTTAATTATTTTATATATTTAAAATTCTTTAGTTGTTGGATCTATTAGGATTTGACTATTTGAAACCCAATTTGACTTTTGAAGTTTTAAAAATAAGAGATCAATTGTGGTTATATCTTCAAAAGTTCGAGAGATTTGTTTACTTTTATGTCGTCATTGACTTTTTTTTTTTTTGTCAATAGCAGATTCGATTCTGTTCAACCACAACTAGTCGGCACAGTAGTCAAATTCCCACATAATATAAGTGAAATTATGCAAATGAACTGCCTTAAGTGAACTAATTGCCAGCCACTAGGATAAGTCATTTACGTCGTCATTGACTTATATAATTACAATCAATTTTTAATTTGGAGTCTTAATTATCTATAAGAACATAATGGTGTAAGAAATCTTAAGTAAAATATTCTCTCTGTTATAAATTATAAGACATTTAAGCTTTTTTTTTTTTTGATATATAAGATATTTTACATGTTCCTATACAAAATTATGAATTTGATAGTTTTTGACTTTAATATTATGCAATATATATTATAATTGGTTAGATTATTTTTAAATAAAGTATAAAATTATTTCAAAAGTAATGGATGAGTCTCTTAATATTTGTGTTTTTAACTAGAATATCTTATATTTTGAAACGGAAAACTATATCATTATAATAAATCAACACAAAACTTCTAAATTCCATTATAATCACAAACATTATAATGAAATAAATTTTAAAAAGAAACATTCTTTTAGTTAAAAATCGTAATATATCAAATTGATAAACTTTTGATCAAAATGTATTGGCTACAACTTCCAAGTTGCCTCTTATTTCAGAGCAGGGAAACATATTCCTCTTTTTCTCTATCTCTCTTTACTTTACAATTCATCATCACTAAATACCAGCTTCTTCGAGGTGATCCTTCACTTTCTAGACTGCAACTTGCCTTTCTTCAACTCTTAATGAGTTCTAGATAAGGTCTTTACCTTCCATCAATCACATCTTTACTCATGCTGGATTTCTTCATCCAGAAATGGAGTTTTGTGTGAGAATTCATTCAGAACAGATTGGCCTCCTCCTTGGAGATTCTCAACCATATGCTTGACCACTGATCTTTGCTTCTTCTTTAGCCTTCCATCATCCCTTCTTGTGTTTTTCTTTCTCTTTACTTTTACATCAACTGCTTCAGAAGTTTCTAAAAAGCTCTTCTCAACCTGCATATTGTACTTCACTTTCTTTTTCTTCACTCCTCCATCTACGCCTTCTGAAGTTTCTGGAAAGCTGTTTCCAACAGCCATATCGTACTTTGCTTCATGAGAACTGTTTTCATTTTTATCCTTTGCATACACCAAACTTAAACCGCATTTCAACACCTTGAATTTTTCTTTCTCACTTGTACAGCTTGACACAGTAAATTTAAGGGAGGCTTCGCTAGGATTGCATTTATCCGAGTTACAGTCCAGTGTTTGTGGGCAACTGGTGTAGCCAATAAAGACATGGTCTGACTCAATCTTGTCTTTCTCGTCTCCATTTCTGGTCCAACTTCCTACTGGACAAGTAAAAGGGACCCCAAACTTGTCTTCAGCTTTTACTTTAAAAGTGCAGGTCACTGACAAGCGGCAGATTTGATCTTGGCAGTCAAGACATGAGACTACAGCACATAGAGCTATTCCAACAAGCTTCTTGTCATCCCAATGAGGGAGGAGTTTTACTTCTAACTCAGATCCAACTGTTACATGAGAAAACCAAGAAGGTACCCCACATCCAGGAAAGCAAGTGCTGAACAAAGACTCTGAAACAAGACCCTGCAAAGTTAAAATAAGGAAAATTTTACAACTCCAGAGTTTCATTGAAATGCAGAGAAGATTGAGAGAGGATGCAA
The DNA here is from genome assembly GCA_023374145.1 of Lepidium sativum. Lineage (NCBI taxonomy): Eukaryota > Viridiplantae > Streptophyta > Magnoliopsida > Brassicales > Brassicaceae > Lepidium > Lepidium sativum. Next base: position 19,551 of record JAKUCM010000836.1, on the reverse strand, counting down.
AGAGATAGAGTTCGGTATAGAGAGAGACCCCATTGTAGCGTTTGCGAGTGTATGCTAACAGCTGGCATTTCCTTTGAGCATACGATGTGATTTCCTCCTTTGCAGCTTGTTCCAGGTTCTTACAGTTGGTGAAAATGAATGTGGAATGATTCTGCTCAGTTGGCATGATACGGGCCAAAGGCTTTGAAACTGTCTTCAACGAACTACATCCGTGTGCATCTAAGCACTGAAGATTTGGTGGAAACTCTGGAACAGATGCAAGACTCATACAATACTTAAGGTCCAGCCATTTTAGTTGAGAACACTGACTGATTCCAGCGGGAAGGCAGCTAATCTCAGCATTTCTGCTTAAGCTTAAATACTTCACTGAGCATAGTAGTGGCATGACTTCTATGGCTGTCCCATCCAAAAGTAAAATGTTTAAAGAGCTCATCTTGATATTTGGAAAACTTTTGAGATTCAAACAATCAGAGAGGATCAGTTCCTGAAGAGCTTTCAGCTCACCAACACGGCCTGGGATTTCCTTCAGCATTTTGCAGTCTTTCATATTCAATATGACAAGACTTTGGAGCTTTTCCATGTTTATAGGAAACTGACTAATTGATGTTCCATCTATGTATAGATTTCTTAGATTTTCTGAAACCAACGGAAATTCCTTTAAATTTGAGCAGCTGCTGAGAGTAAGTGTTTTCAGAGAAACTAGATTCATCTCTGGAAGAGATTCGAGACTTGTGCATCCTTTCAGATTAAGGAAAACAAGCATTTTCATCTTTTTCATATCATGAGGCAACGTTTTCAGTGTTGTGCAACCTTCAAGGTTCAACCTTTGAAGCTTTTCAGCCTTTGATAACCCTGACAAGCTGCACAGCTTACTTGAGTGATTTAGATCGACCCACTTTAAGAGCGGTGTATCCTGTTACCACAAAAAAATGAAGACCAAACCATTCAGCTACTTGTCAAATAATCTACCCATTTAAACAGTCATAAAAGAAATTAACAGATTATACAGAGACACACCTTGTCACCCTCCCAAAGTTGTTCGATCTGGCTGTAGGGCAGCTCAAGGTCGACCAGATTAATCGGTTCAAAATCGTTTGGAAGTTCCTCTAACGGGAATTTCAGCCAGTGGAGGCATCTAACTTCTTTCAATGGTAGCTTAAGTTTATCAGGAATATTAATCTTATTGCTGGTCTTACATTCCTGAGGACAAAAGGAATTGTAGAACTTGAGATACCGAAGATTACCCATATTAACGAAGTGGTCACAATCTAAGCTCATTTCATGCTTCACTTCGGCCAAGTCTAGGAAAATACCTCTGACATTTTCAGCTTTCTAACAACCAATAACAAACACGACATCAGCAAAGAGTAAATGTACAATCTACCAATCAAAGTCTATAGAAATTTCTAGTCTCACCATTTTATTTTGCAGTACATTAATTATACCTCCCTTGGTTATGTCTTGACGGAGCCACAGCCTCCGTTTTCTGCTACCATCTTGAGTAGATCCCTTGAGATCAAGTTCCCTTGAAAAAGTATACAGTAGATCATGCATCTCCACTCGGCCATCACAAGTATTAATCAGGAACTTATTTGTGAGAGCTTTTACTGCACTCATTTTTTCAGCAGAGCCAGGGTCAGATGAAGCTAGTAAACTTTCTACATAATCCTTGTCCTGCGATCTGAAACAGGCTATGTCGAGAAATGCATCCTTCTGCTCTAAAGTCAATTCATCATAACTCACTTGGAAGACACTTCCAATATTTGGGCTAGGACTCTGTGCGAGTTTCTTCAGTTTCGAATTCCAATGATCAATATTTTTTTTATTAAGCTCTCCACCCAATATTTTCAGGGATAGTGGATGGCCTCTGGCATAATATACAAACTCTTCTGATAGCTTCATAAAGTCTTTGGGCGGATTGGCTTGATCACAATTAAAAGCATGATAGTGAAAGAGTTGTAAGCTATCTCTGTGGTTCAGATTTTGAACAATGTAAGTATCATCCACCAGACCATTTGTTAAGGACATGTCGCTTGTTGCAATGACAACCCTGCTTCCCTCCTTACCCTCTTTAATCCATTCCAGTATCTTACGAAGAGCATCTATTTGTTCTCTTTTACTGACATCGTCAAGAATGACAAGAACTTTGCGTTCATGCAGTTGATTGAAGGGATCCTTGAGATCGTCTATGTGGGGATTGTTCAACTTAGATAACTCCTCTAAGAGCAATGTGGGCAAGCAATCAGACCCAAAGTCCTTGGACTTAGCACGGATTTTATCGATTAGTGCGTGCCTAGTAAACTTATGCTGCCAAGTCTTATAAAGCTCTTTCATGAGTGTGGTTTTACCAATCCCAGGCATCCCAACAACTCCAATGATACGAGTTCCCTTGTACTTTTCACGATCCAATATCTCTTCCAATTCCTTTAACCGTTGTAAGTTTCCAAAAGTCTTCTGCTTTTCCCCTCCTGAGAAAGTTGCAGCTTTTCTATCTCCAGAAGGATCCATGGTGGCCATTTGGCTTCCCTCCGGCGGAATTTTGTTCAGCACTTTCTTAACTGCCTCCACAATTTCATTGACTTTTTCGCTCTCTATACTGAAATTTCAAGGGAGGAAAATACTAATGACATCAAAATATCTCTAAAGTCCACAAAAGCTTTCACCAAGTATTCATAAATCAAACTAAAACTGTTACTCACTACTGTCTAGAGATCAAGGTGGTACCTTTTCTTGTCAATGGTGATGCCCATTACGTTAGGAATCGATCTGATAGCTTCCTTCCACTTCTTCTTCCTCTCATCACCCTTAGCCAATTTCCTAAAACGATCACCGAACTTTCCTTCCAAATTTCTGACAGTATATGGCTCCAACTTGTAGAAGATTGGAATCGCCACGAGTGTTCCCTCATCGGAACAATCCTTAATCTTATCCAGCTCTTTTAAGCACCACTCTGACTCCGTATACTTCTCGGAGAAAATAACCAAGACAATTTTTGACTCCTTTATCCTCTCCAATAATACATCTAGAAGTTGACCTCTAGACTCAAAGTCGTCGATGAAGGCGTTAATGTTGTTCGATTTCAAGTCCTTGACGAGATGACTGACGAATTTCAAGCGCAAATCTGCCCCACGGAAATTGATGAACACTTGATGTTGCAGTGGCTGTTCTTCAACCGAGGATTCAGAGCATGTCTCCATGACCGGAAGCTTCTTTTTTGGCCTCTGTGATTTTATTTCCGAAAGTAAAAATCTTGCAAGATAATGAGTAAAGTTGATTAGTTATTTTTCTTTTCTTTTTCTGTCATCAATAATTGACTACGGGACCTATAGGCTTTAAATACAGTCTTTATAAAACTTTTTTCTGGTCAAACAAATATAATTTATTCATTCGCTTTTTTAAAATAATGCATGTGCAGTACGGAAAAAATGGCTGAAAATCAACTCAATTTTTTGTCATGCCATTTAATACATAAATTTAATGGTTCATCATATTTACATAAAAATATTTAAATTTTTTTAATATAAATATAAATGCAAATGACATCTAGCTGACGAATGCTAAGAGCATCCACATTAGTAACCCTTCTTACGGGGTTCTTAAAAAAAAACAATAATAATAAAAAATGGAGCCACGTGGCGAACCCGGCTTCTGACTGTTCATTTTTTTATTAACAATTTCTTGGAATTTGAGCCAAGAATCTCCCTTGAACCTTTGATGTGGATGCTCTAACCCACTTAAGACATCGCATTTACATAACTGGGATCAAGTCTTCGTACCTGCATTACGTAGGAATTTCATTGTGTAAAAATTCCGTTAGTTAATAAAAATTTTAATCATATTTTTGTAAGTTAATATTTATTTTTTAAATTTTTTGATATTTTTTATATAAATAAAATAAATTATTAAATTAATGTATAAAATAATACGAGAAAAAGGTTTAATTGGTTTTCGGCTATTTTTTCTTTTATTTTTATTTTATGGTTCTCGAAATAAAAAATATTGGTTAAGCATGCTAGAAAATGTTATAAAATAGATGGATCTAACATATAATTGATATATAATATTTGTAGTTGAATTAGATAAAGATTAGTGGTGTTCATCATATGTTTAATGAAGTATATATCACAATTCCTGTTAACTATAATACTCATAAACATAACTTGTCCAGTATGTGTATTATAAATACATTGTCGTTTAAGTTTGGTATTAAGGTCCAAAGAACACGATTTATACATTGTATTAATTTCGGTATTAACGTAAAATACAATATATCATGAGCCCTTGCTAATTAAATAATATAAGATATAGATTGGATTTTGTTGATCCAACAATATATATATATATATATTTATATTTGCGGAGTTTTTGTTGAAAAAAAAAATACTATATGTATTATAGTTTGAATTATGATATTTTTTTTTTTTTGTCAACGACAGATTAATTGGATCACAACTAGCCGGGTCCAGTAGCCAAATTCTACGTAATGTAGGCAGGGAATTCGATTCCTAGTTGTGCAAATGAGCTGGCTTAAGTGGACTTACCGCCGACTGCTAAGAGTCATTTGCGATTAGGATCATCTTAAGAAACCAGAGTTTTCAAATAATCATTTGATCAAAATTCGATTTGACTTCAACCAATCGAAAAAGACCTTTGAATATGAATTATTGACCCGAAAACCAACTCTTACAAGACATCAAAGGCTAAGTCATCGCTGTCTAGGAAGTGTTTGGGGTGCTGAATTCATGACTAATCATGAAAAGGTTGAGGCTTTCGTCTGCATCAGCTGCTTAGGCGAGGTACGGTACTCTTTTGTGAGCCACCTCTCCAAAGCTCTCCGCCGAAAAGGCATAGATGATGTGGTCGTCGATGTAGATAGCGATGATCTGCTTTCAAAGGAGTTGCAGGAAAAGCTCGAGAATGCTAGGGTTTCTGTGATGGTTTTACCTGGAAACTGTGAGCCCACCAAGGTATGCTCTGACAAGTTTGTGAAGGTTCTCGAGTGCCATAGGAAGGAGAACCATGTGGTGGTTCCAGTGTTATATGGTGACAGTCCATTACAGAGTGGCGAATGGCTTAGCGCGATGAATTTGGGACGGTTATCACCAATTCATCAATCCAGGTAAAGCTCTATTCACATAATCTTTTTGGTAGGATACTGTAATGTTCCCACAAAGTGCCATTCTTTGATACATGATCAAATCTGGTGCAGGAAGGAATGTAGTGACTCCAAACTTGTAGAAGAGATAGTGAGGGATGTGTACGAAAAGCTCTTTTATATGGGACGAATTGGAATTTATTCAAAGCTAATGGATATAGAAAACATGGTTAACAAGCAACCTATAGGTATCCGCCGTGTTGGGATTTGGGGTATGCCTGGTATAGGCAAGACGACACTTGCCAAAGCTGTCTTTGACCAAATGTGTAGAGATTTTGATGCTCATTGTTTTATTGAGGACTATGACAAAGCTATCCATGAGAAGGGACTTTATCGGTTGCTGGAGGAACAATTTTTGAAAGTAAATTCTGCCACTGGCTGTACTGTTACGAAACTGAGATTGCTTAAAGACGAATTGAGCAGTAAGAGAGTTCTTGTTGTTCTCGATGACGTGTGTAATGCTCTGGTTGCAGAGTCTTTTCTTGAAGAGTTTGACTGGTTTGGTCCCGAAAGCCTGATCATTATAACCTCCAGAGATAAACAGGTGTTTTGCCTTTGTCGTATCGATCAAATATATGAAGTTCAGGGTTTAAATGAGAGCGAAGCTCTTCGAGTCTTCATGTTGTGTGCATCTATAAAAGATATGGAAGAGCAGAGTCTCCAGGAGCTATCAATGGAAGTTATAAAATATGCTAACGGAAACCCATTAGCTCTCAGTATCTATGGTAGAGAGCTGAAGGGTCGGAGAGGAGCGATAGAGAGGCTTACTGCATTCTTCCAACTCAAACTATGTCCTCCACTTGAGATTGTTGATGCGATCAAGAGCAGCTATGAAACTCTTAGTAACAGCGAGAAGAACATTTGTCTGGACATAGCTTGTTTCTTCTCAGGTGAAAATGTAGACTATGTCATGCAACTACTTGAAGGTTGTGGTTTCTTTCCCCATGTTGGAATCGATGTGCTTGTTGAGAAGTGCTTGGTGACTATTTCAGAAAACAAAGTTCGAATGCATAATATGATTCAGGGATTTGGCCGAGAAATAGTTAATGGAGAAACAGCACAAATTGAGAGGCGCAGCAGACTGTGGGAGCCCTGGAGCATCAGATTTTTATTAGAAGATAATGGACAAAAAGAAGATGACGAACACAAAACAACCTGTAAATGTGTTCAGGTATGTTATTGTTTGACAATATCATATATAACCTATTTAAGAGTCAACATCCTTATATATATATACACTTCACTTCCAATATTCTTTCAGGGCACTGAAGAAATCGAAGGCATGTTTCTGGACACCTCAACATTCAGCTTTGATGTCAAGCCTGCTGCCTTTGAGAATATGCTGAACCTTAGATTTCTTAAGATTTACTGTTCCAACCCTGAAATCCATCCGATTATTAACTTCGAAGGCTCTCTCCATTCTCTTCCTAATGAACTAAGACTCCTCCATTGGGAAAACTGTCCTCTGCAATATTTTCCGCAGAATTTTGATCCTATGCACCTTGTTGAAATCAACATGCCATACAGTCAACTTCAGAAACTTTGGGGTGGAACCAAAGTAAGTAAACTCTGATATCCATGTTTCACCCTTATCAACACTTGAAAGAACTTATGTTATTTCTTTGGATTTATATTCTCAGAACCTGAAGATGTTGAGGACGATCAGGCTTTGTCATTCTCAGCAATTAGTTGATATCGATGATCTTTTAAAAGCTCAAAATCTTGAGGTAATTGATCTCCAAGGTTGTACAAAATTGCAGAGTTTCCCAGCCACAGGTCAGATGCTGCATCTACGAGTTGTAAATCTCTCAGGTTGCGCAGAGATCAAAAAATTTCCAGAGATTCCACCAAATATTGAGATGTTGCATCTACAGGGCACTGGTATAACAGAATTGCCACTTTCCATTGTTAAGCCAAACTTCAGAGAGCTTTTGAATCATCTAGCTGAAATCCCGGGTCTTTCAGGTGTCTCAAACCTTGAGCACAGCGATCTCAAATCTTTAACAAATCTTATGAAAACAAGCACATCTATTCTAGATCTTGGAAAGCTTAATTGCCTGGAGCTGAAAGATTGTTCTTGTTTGCAAAGTCTGCCAGATATGGTTAATTTAGATCTTCTCAGAGTTCTTGATCTTTCTGATTGCTCAGAGCTCCAGACTATTCAGGGTTTTCCTCGAAATCTGAAAGAGTTAAATATTGCTGGCACTGCAGTAAGACAAGTGCCACAACTTCCTCAAAGTTTAGAACTCTTTAATGCACATGGTTGTGTCTTGCTCCAAACAATTCGTTTGGACTTCAGAAAGCTTCCTGTGCATTACACATTTAGTAATTGTTTTGATCTATCTCCAGAAGTGCTCAATGACTTTCTAGTGAAAGCGCTGGCTAATGTGAAAGACATGTCAAGAAAGCGTGCACAGGTGATATGTCCTCTCTCTCTCTCATGCCATATTATATTATCTGACTTATTTCGTACTAATGCTACAGGAACTCAACAAAGCTCCAGCTTTCAGCTTCTCTGCGCCTTCACATAGGAATCTTAATTCCACGCTTCATCTGCAACCAGGATCTTCTGTAATGACACAACTAGATACTTCTTTGAGGAACTCGCTTGTGGGCTTTGTTATGCTGGTGGAAGTTGCATTTTCAGAGGATTACTGTGATGATACAGGTTTTGACATTATATGTGTTTGCAGATGGAGAAACAAGGAAGGCCACTCTCATAGGATAGAAAGGAATTTGCATTGTTGGGCACCGGTTAAAGCTGTCCCAAAAGTTCAAAACAATCATATGTTTGTCTTCATTGATGTCAAGATGTGTCCAGGTACAGATGAAGAAAATGACCCTAATATTTGGGCTGATTTAGTAGTTTTTGAGTTCTTTGCGGTCAACAAGCAGGCAAAGCCTCTAGCTGATAGTTGCAGAGTGACAAGATGTGGAGTACGTGTAATAAAAGCTCCAAGTGGCTATACAAGTCTTGAGAATAGATTACCAGTTTCGTCCTTGGATCTGATAGAGGTTTCTGATAATGAAGTTGAAGAAGTATCATTTAGGGTCAATTATGATGGTCTACAGGAGAAAGATAAAGTTATATTTCTTTACATAGCGTATTTGTTCAATTTCGAGGATGTTGGTTTTGTGGCACCGTTTATTGCTTGCAATATGGACTTGGACGTTAGTTCTGGGCTCAAGGTCTTAGCCGATAGGTCTCTCATAAGTTTATCATCCAATGGGGAAATAGTGATGCATTCTTTACAACGACAAATGGGTAATATAATCCTACATGAGCAGTCCATGGTGCTTAGTAGCCTAAAGACGAGCGAGAGATTGGTGGACAATAGTCAGAGTTCCATGCTCATTCAATCAAAGAATCCTGGAAACTGGACCTGGAGTATTTCTGACCAGCTAAGGTAAGTTCTCTAACTTTTATCGAGTTCATATTCTAAACCTGGCGACTTGTGTTTGTGTGCTTCTCGTTGTTCGGAAAAATACATAACTTAAATGCTTACATTGATTTCTATATATGTGATGGATGCAGGAACAACAAGGCAACTGCAGAGGCCAACGCGAGTAACGCCGTCATGAGTGAAAGCAGCGGAGGAAAGACGGTGACGTTAATGACGAGGAAAGAAGTGCATTTTAGAGGTGTGAGGAAGCGTCCATGGGGGAGATACGCGGCAGAGATCCGCGACCCGGTAAAGAAATGCCGGGTTTGGCTCGGGACATTTGACAAGGAGGAGGAAGCTGCTAGAGCTTACGACGCTGCCGCGAGAGCGCTTCATGGCTCCAAAGCGAAGACCAACTTCCCTCTTCTCGGCGAGTCTACTACGGCCACTGAAGTTGGAGGGAACTGTTCTTCCTCCTCCAACTACTCAGTTGTAACTGCTCTCTCATCTAGTGTCTCCCAAAGCAAAGATGAACCAAACAAAACCCACTTGACTTCCTCTTCCATTCCTCCTCAAAGTGTGCCCGTTGGGATTATTATCAATAACGAGGAGGAGTGTAAGGACACAATAGAGTTTGAGAAACTGGAAATGTTGCCAGAGTTTCAACATCAGCCAAAGGATTTCTTCGACCATTTCAACAAGCTTGTTCGAGTTTCTCCAAGTCAAATGCTTGCTTGCGAGATCTCTCACAGTGGCGATATCTTTGATGACGAAGACTCCTCAAGTTAAAGATAGTAATCACTAACTTGTTTGCGAGATCTCGTACTTTACTCACAAATTAGTAGACCAACGATCCAATTAGTATGTGTCTGATTAGAATGTTGTAGTTTACCTAGCTCTATTCTCTTCTAACATTTCTTTATCTTCCTCTGATTTTCTTGTGGCTTCTCTTCATGCATGCAGAGCCGGTCCAACGTTATGAAAGAACCTACTTTAGATTAAATACCTTTTCTGCTTATGACGACGATGTTGATGAGTGCTGGTCTTTCAGTCTTTCTTAATAAACTAGCAAAAAGATTTTTATTTTTTGTTTGTATATTGGCCACAAATAGCCGGCCCATTAGCCAAATTCTTGCAAATGTTAGCAGAGGGACTCGATTCCAGGATGTGCAAGTGCGCATGCCTCTTGTGGACTTACTACCTGCCACTAAACTAAAAGCTACTTGCAACTAGCAAAAAAAATTAAAAAGGTGAAATGTGTAAGAATTATTAATTCTACGATAGAATATTTTCTGTATGGAGGGACTGTAGAATCAAACAAATAACCAAAATTGGTTTCTCAGGCCTTAGGCCATGAATGGTTTGTAGTGATTTTTTTGTGAAAAAATACTGAAAATGGTAAAATCTTATTTTCGTAATATTTAAAATTATTGGACTCCAAAACACACACAAATAAATAGAAAAATATATATTCTCTAATAAGAACACACACAAACAAATAAAAACTGCTTCTGGGATTATCATCTTAATTTCATATTCACTAATAATTATGATTATTTAATTTACGGTTGAAACATTCAGATATTCTTCTAAATTTTAGAGTATGTCTATTAATATTAATATGTGAATTATTATGCTTTATTTTAGACTATGAAAGGTTCAAGTAAGGATATAAATAAATGAGATCTCAAAAATATGCTTTGGAAATAAATAAAAACATCAAAAAACCACTAAAAACTCAAGAATATAAAATATATATAAGGGTTCAAGTAAGAATATAAATAAATGAGATCTCAACAAACAACACTACACTCGAGAATTAAAATGTATGAAGGGTTCAAGCAAAGATATAAATAAATGAGATCTCAAAAAATAAGCTTTGGAAATAACTAGGAACATCAAAAAACAACACAACACTCGAGAATATAAAATGTATAAAATGTTTAAAAATATAATATAACCAAAAAATACTATATATATACACATATATATATATATATATTTAAGCATATTAGAACATGCCCATTAAAGATTTTTAATGGGTCTTTGGGCTCAGGTTCTTAGAAATTTTTAATTAAGAAAATAACCAAATAGTGAAGAGAGACTCGCCAGGAAAAGACTGCTGGGGAAGGATTCGCCACGTGGCGAACCCTGATTGGTTATTTTATTTTTCTTAAAAAAAATTTAATTTTTTTTTTTAAAGAACTCCACTAAATGATCTTATTAGACCATATGAGGAAACTCAAGTTTCCTATTAGACCCGACCTTTCCAACATTGTATGAGTAAGGACCATTCCAACATCAATATAATTAGGTTCTGTTCAAATAATTCTGTTATAACGAAATAAGTAAAAAACAATATATATATCATAACAAATTTAAATCCGCTGATATACGGAGAATATATAATGAATACTTCCCTATAAATAGAGATCTTTTTTAATCACAGATACATGGAATTGATAATAACACACGATATAGATATATTATGAAAGAGAAAAGAAACAAAAAAAAAATTTGAAAAAAAAAAAAAAGCAAAGATGTCCAGAAAGACGAAACAAAAGAAACTTTGATAATATCACTTGAGACGCCTGTAAACAAGTTTCGTTACAATAGAAGAATCAGTTTCCTCAGCTATGACCTCCTTGAATAGAGTGGTAGAGGCAAGTTTTGACATCCTTAACATCAGCACAAAGTTTCTTATTCGTGGAAGACTTGTCATTATCGGTTCTTTCAGGATCATATCATTTAGATAAAAGTGTTGAGTATAATGAACCACCTACATTAAAATTCTCACCACTATTCGATATTGAAGGAGTAGTCTTCATGGAAAATTATAAGATAGTAATAAACATTTTTACAAAGAAAACGTAATACAAAATCAGAAAAAATATATTTGTGCGAAAACACTTACTTAATCACTTGAATTAGATGAAGCTCAGACGTTTTATTGAACATTTTACCATGTGACCAAAGTTTAGATACTTTGAAAGTGTCATTCCTCAACCCAACATTATCCTTCTCCATTACAATACCAAACCAAAAAACTTTTTTTATCAACTTGAACTACAACTAGCAGATCCATTAGCCAAATTCTTACATAATATAGACAATAAGATTTGATCTCTGCATGTGTAAGTGCGTTTGTCTTTAGTGGACTTATCACATGCCACTAGATTAAAGACCACTTGTAATTATTCTGGGATCCCGATCTCCAAAATAGACAATAAAAAATTAACACAAGTCATAATCACAATTAAACATATATTTTTATTTTTTAGACAAAAAAAAAACGCAATAAAAATTACCTTCACATAATCTTCACCTAGAAGATCACTTGATTTCTGACCTACGACCTCAACCGCAAAACTATCAAACAACATGCATTTTGTCTTACCGGTGAAATCAATAATTCTTAGATGCAGCTTAAACCTGATATCAATTAATCCAGTTAATACATTATCCAATTAAATAATATAACATACTTATATTACATATAGTAAAAACAAACCTAGGAGACAAGTTTCTTTTGAAGCTCTATATGTTACACACCAGAAATTGGGTTGGGGGTTTAGTGGTTACTCCCTTAATCATGATATTATTATATTTAACTAGTTAACAATTGATTTTTTTAGTTTGGTCGCTGATGGTGTCAGAATGGTCTTGAAGAATTCGGAAATAATCAATCCCAAAAGTATATGTGATGACCTCTTGCTTTAATATCCGATGCTTTCTATCTCTGAGTTGCTTGAAACAACCGAGGTAACTATAACTTTATTTTGTCAACGGTGGATTGTATTGGGACACAACGGACCGGTCCAATAGCCAAATTCCTACCTAATATAAATATGAAAATTCGATATGAGATTATGTAAATACACTGCCTTAAGTGAACTTACCGTTTACCACAAGTTATTTGTTATCTAACTATATTTAAGTTTTAGAATTTCTTATGCCTTTTATTTATTTATTTATTTTGTTTAGGTTGGCCATTGTCGTTTATTGTGTACTATTTTTGAAATTGATACCGATTGGGTTGGTATTATTTCAGTTGTAAAAAATCAATAAAGAAAACATTTCCTATTTATTTAAATAAATAGAAATATTAATATAATAACGAATCATAATTAAACAATACTCATTGATAATATGGTCTGGCCTGTTCTTTTTGATCACCAGCGATCAAATAGTTTGATAACTACAATTTTAATTATGTGATCAAATGCAAAGGTGATGCCATAAAATTATAGGTGATGCCGTAAAAGTGATCGCTGCGACCGTTTTAAAATGTCACTAAATTTCTGAGCGACGATGATATTGCCTATATAAGTAATCGCAGCGACATAATCTTTAAGTTTCATTATTGATTTGTCTTTATTAATGTGTAAAATTAGGTCGCTGGGAATAGACACAGCGACTAAGTAAACAAAACGGCAATCTTCCATCTCTCAAAACTTAGGATTGAAAACAATCAGAGATGTATCAAATGAGTTACTAATGTTTCTGACATCTAAAAAGATAAACGAATATGTTAAGACCGATACCGAAGTTTAGATGTGTTAATACTATATCGTTCTAATGATAAAGAATCATAAAATCCTATGAATATATATATACCATTGCAAACATGAAGTTTGGCAAAACGAATCAGAAAGTACATCAATCCATCAATAGATCGCATAACATTATCATAGAATGTTCTTGAATAAGAACCCCAAAGACAACATGCTATACGGTTGTTACTGTAGGAAAAAAAGCATAAATAAAAATATATATATTAATATACAGCATAAAATATATAACATATAATGAGTAGAAAAAATTTAAAAGGCAACAACAAAAAATTGCGAAAAATGCAATAAATTTACATAGAATATAACAATTTACAAATACGTAAGCTAGCTTGTGGTCTCTTAATACGAACTCAGATTTCTTTGTTAGTCTCCCACATATATGAAGTTATTAAACCTCATTCACAGTAACAATCTGTCCAAAAACATCTTAAAAAAGATAGTATTAATTATAACAATAATGTAAATCAATATAACAATAACATTTGGAACAAATATGGAAAAAAATAACACATGTCAAAACATTGAGATTATAGTCGCCATTGAGAATACCATGAAATGTGGTTAATGAGATGAAATCATCGTTAACAATAGCGCTGAGCATTCGGGTACCCGGATCCGATCAGGTCGGGACTTTCGGATTTCGGGTATTTCAGATTTAGACATAGAGAACCCGATCGGGTATTTTTGAAATTCGGATCGGATTCGGTTTGGTATATTTCGGGTTCGGGTCGGGTTTAATATTTTGTTAAGGACCCGATTGATATCCGAACTTATAAAAATTTCGGATACGGTTCAGATCTGGTTCAGGTATTTACAATTATTAACTAACATTCAAACAAAATCATACCATTAAGTTAATGTAGAGACTTTAAACAAGTATATGCATTCATAAACTGAACTTAAATAAGTATTCATAAACTGAACTTAAACTAGTCTTAAACAAGTATTCATAAACTAATTGGAACTCAAACTAGTATTAACAAGTATTCGATAACTGAACTTAAAATCCGAGAATTCAACATGTCCGAGAACTTAACAAAAAAACCAGAATATCAGACTATCAACTTGAAGCCTTGTGTAACCTTGTGTCAAACAACACACATCATTTTGCGATTTACCTTTTTATCTAGTCTTCTGTTGTGATTGAGCTTGTATACTCTGCAGAAAAAACAAACAGATCAGTTTCTTAAAATCAGATTGTATGATAATATGACAAATATGCATCTGAAATAGATCAGTCTCTTTAAATACTTACCTCTTTCAAGATTATCAGCTTCTTCAATGTCTGCAAGGATTTGTCCTATTGTGAGTTCCTTAGTTTCAGCTTTTAGGTCTTGTTTTATCCACTGCTCACAACACATCAATACTTCAACAGTAAAGTGGGAAAGACAACTTCTGGTTGGAGTTATAACACGTCCACTTGTGCTAAAAGCACTTTCAGATGCAACCGAAGACACCTGCATTGCAAAAACATCTCGAGCAATATGTGAGAGTACATAGAACTTAAAGTTGTTAGCATTCCACCATGAGAGTATGTCAAACACTGTCCTATATACCTTTTCTGAACTTTCAACATCATCTCTTAAATATGTATCTAGCTCATCTCGGGTTTCCCTTGCTCCTTTCTCACTCATCATCTCTTTATAGCGAATATCAATCCTCTTATACCCCAATCCATCATCAAATACATCCATCTGATCTGAAGACCTCTCACGACTAGAACTAGATGCAATAGACCGAGATGACTGAGATTGGGTGAACTGTGTTTGAACGTTCGAATTCCCATGAAGTCTATCACTATACTCAGCAAACATTGACCTCAAAACCATCAAAACTGACTCATTCATCTCCTTAGCTTCAACAGAATCTGTTCCATGTAATGTGTCGAAGCATAGCTTCGCAAACTGCATTTTCTTTCTCGGATCAAATATTGTCGCCACTATCAACATCTTGTTGATATTCTTCAGCCCATCCCAATACTTTTCAAACTTTGTAAGCATCGCACTAGCTTTCCTACTCATGTGACTATCTTTTTCTGAAATAAGATGAGTCAGATTTGTTGTTATGGTGACTATCTCACCATAGCAGTCATAAGAGTTCAAAGACGTAGAGGCTGAGACAATAATAGTGGAGTTATAAAAAATCACAAGAAAACGACGAAGCCTCTCAACCTCATCCCAATCACTACACGTAGGAGGTCCTTTTCTAATTTCCCCACTGTCTAACTCTGAGAAATAATCACAGTACAATTTATCTTCATCTAACATTTTATCAAATGCAACCCGAAATTTAAGAGCTTGTTTCAACAAAGATATGTTGAATTCCACCTAGTTTTCACATCTAGGGGTAAAGTACCTCTGGTCATTTTTCCAGATTCAACCTTCAGCTCAAATGATTTCATTCTATTTGTAGATGATCTAAGATAAGTGACAGCATTACGAATTGCACAGATACTATCATCTATATCGGCTAAACCATCCTTGACAATCAAATTGATTATATGTCCACTACATCTCATGTGTAGCATCTCACCACCCAAAACAAATGCATCATCTGAACCTAATTTAAAACTACTTTCAAACTTCCGTATTGCTGAAGTGTTAGCTGTTGCATTGTCTACTGTAATGCAAAAAACCCTCTTGATTCCCCACCCAGCTAGACAATCTAAAAGAACAGTAGCAATGATCTGACCTTTGTGTTACAAGTTTGAAGCCGATGATCATCTTCTTAAGTGTCCAAGTGAGATCGATGTAGTGGATTGTGACAACCATATAAGAAGCACCTGTATCAAACATAAAAGTATAAATATTGTCAGAGTTATGCAATGTGAAATGAAGCAGACATAAGCTAAGCATACTATCAGTTAAGCATACTTTCAGTTATATATATGTGAATTGAAGCTAACAATTCAAATAACTGTCTGAAGCTAACATAAGCTAACCTAAGTTTAAATAACTGAAGATTAAATAACTGAATATAACCTAAGTTCAAATAACTGTCTGAAGCTAAGTTCAAATAACTGTCTTAAGCTAACCTAAGCTAACCTAAGCTAACCAGAATATCAGACTCAGTAATTTCAATATGCTAATTGAAGTTTAAATAACTGAAGCTAACCTAAGCTAACCTAAGAAGATGTCATTTTTTGAAACCTAATCAAAGCATATGCGAATTCAAATTCAAATAACTGAATTGATACTTACCCATTGGTTGGCACTTCCAAATATATGTTGTAACAGATACTCTTTGATTGTGTTGTAAAAACCACTTCTTCACCTTAGCTTTTCTCTCCTCATACATCTTCACAATGTCCCTTTGAGCAGTCCTCCTTGAATGAGGTGTATAGAGATTCATCTACCAACATTCGACACACATGTGAATTAGTAAATAATTGAACAATCAAAGTATGCAATGATTTATAGAAACTAAAAATAACTTACCGTTCGGCAAAATTGTCTCCAAGCTGCACTTTCAATGAAGGACAACGGCAACTCTGCTCCTACAATCAACTCGTTCGATGCTTGTCTAAAGACAGACTCTGGTACTCTAGCCATCTTCACACCTCCTTCCATGCTTAAGACAAGCTGCTGATTGGCTTAAGACTCCAACCAAGCCTTGTACTGCTTACACACATCAATATGCTTCTGAAGATTGGATGTCCCTGACTTGGTTGGACATGCGAAGACCTTCTCGCAGTAGTTACATGTACATTTGTTTCGGTCATCCTTAACTCGTGTGAAGAATGTCCAAACATTCGATCTCGTGTCTAGTGTCTTCTTAGGTTTCTTTATCTGTGATGTTGCTTCACATTCCTCTGGATTTTCAGTACGTTTCCCTAGAGGTCCTCCACATCGACTACTTGGTATCTCAGCCTCCGAATTAGCAATGACAATCATTCTGTTTTCAGGTGGAGACACAGAAGAGTCCATCTAAAACAGAAAACATAATGAAAGATTAATGACAATCAATGAAAATCAATGTATATAATAACATGAGTATATAATCATACACTTACGTAGACCACAATCAAATACAATGGTTTAACAGAACCTATTAATTTGATCCTAAGAGATTGATCCTTACAGAAACTATTAGATTGATCCTATTACATAACTACGACAAAATATAGACCTATTGGATTGATCCTAAGATATTAATCCTAATAGAAACTATTAGATTGATCATATTACATTGACCCTATTAGATTGATCCTAAGAGATTTGGAGAAAACAAAACCAGCAAAAATTCGAACACATCATCAAAATCATACAAATACATTAGACAACAGACCCTAAAAGTTTGATTACAAATACTAATCAAACAATTACATTACATAAAAACCGACCCGAACCCGACCCGAACCAGATATCATCATCTCAATTCGGAAATCGGGTTCGGGTCGGGTTCGGGTCTTCACTGTTACCCGATCTAAAACTCAACAAAATCCCTAAATCTCTAAATCGAAATCGATACAACAAATCCTAAATCGATTTATAGAACCATAAATCGAAATCGATTAAACAAGCCCTAAATCGAAATCGATTTAAAAAAAAACCCTGAATCGATTTGATAACCCTAAATCGAAAACATGAATCCCTAAATCCATAAATCGAAATCGATTCAACAAACCCTAAATCAAAATCGATTCAACAAACCCTAAATCGAAATCGTTTTTGAAAACCCTAAATCCCTAAATCGAAATCAATATCTAAATCAAAACCATATCTAAAATGCAATCTAAAACGATATCAAACAGAAATCAAAACAAAAATAAAACGAAATCTAAAACGAAAAAAACAAACCCTAAATCGCGAATCGCGATGTTCACAGAAAATACAACAACAAATGAAGTTAAAACGCACAAGAATATACATCGGAAAGGCTTACCTGAGACTGATTTCTCGAGTTGATGGACGGATTCGGTGAACTTAACGGATTTCTCTGCAAATCGCCGTTAAGGAAAAGAGACATGTTGTATTCTGGTTTTCGAAAAGGTAAATGTATAATGAAGAGAAAGGGAAAGCGAAACGTCAAAGAGAAGACGAATCGCGAACCAAAAGACAATTCTCGGTTAATCATAAACCCGTACCAAATTCTAAACCAATGTTCATAATTTTCGGTTATTTGCGGTTCACTTTCGGATTTCGGATTTTACCCGAACCCGAACCGAAATCCGAAGTAATTTGTTATACATACCCGATCGAGTAATTATGAAGACCTGAACCCGACTCGAACCCGCTTTTTCGGGTCGGGTTCGGGTTCGGGTCTAATTTTCGGTTAAAATGCCCTGCTCTAGTTAACAACATGATCACATGGAAGATCAGCTCAATAGTCCTACCACACATTTTTCAATATTATGACCACATATGCAAGGTTGTGATTGTTGGTTTTGATGTCCTTGAAAAGGGTGAAATCATCGACATTGGCCAAGACTATGGCCTTGTTCTTCGTATAATCCCGCGACCAACGACCAAAACAGATAATTAACACTATTACGACAATAAAATTGATTTAAATGAGTCGCTGGAATTAAAGTAGCAAGAAGAGAATGGTTATCAAGACAGTTGCTACAAAAGTTAGCGATACTAACGATAGTAAACTTTCTTCTACTTTTGACATTTTTCTTGTTTCTGGTTTATGTTTCTCTAGAATTAATATTGGTTTTAGTCTTTATTTTCATGTTGCTGTCGCTTGTTGTGCGACGTGCTAAAAAATAAGACTATAATAGAACGACAATAGATGAAAAGAAAAGTATAAGAGAATTTGGGGAGAGAAATGTGAAAAAAATAAAATGTAATAACAATTTTTATATAGAAGAGCCTAGTGTAGTTATTCACCCTAAAAAGATAAACCGAATTAGTATAGAAAATCAAATATAATTACTTTTAGTGAGATCTTTAGGTAAAAATATATTTTACTGAAATAAATTATACCTGGATTTACTCTATATTAGCAAATATTTAAGTAAAAATATTTTGTTATAAAACAGATTGCAGCTGGATTGTGTTTAGATTTACATAAAATCGGTAAATATGTGAAAGAGCGAGTAGGTATTCCAAATTAAATGGTGAATTGATAGGAAATAAATAATCAATGGTATTTAATTTGAGATAACACCGTGATAAATTACAAACAAACAATTCCAAATACGAAAACATGATTAAATACAAAAAAATGATAAATATTTAATTTTTATGAATAATCATCATCTTCTCCGAGGGATCATCGTCTTCTACGTCATGTCCCAGAAAACTTGTATGCATATCAACTCTGACGTTAGAAAATAAAAAAATTGTAAGAAATAATAATTTTAAATATGTGGCTAGGTTAAATGTCGTGAAATGATTTTTGCGGATTTTTTGTAATTTTTCTGAGATAGAAAGATGGTCGTTCTAAATTATACGATTGTTTCTTATTTTCCACTAGAGAAGGATGGTTATTG
>JAKUCM010000835.1:0-38203 GCA_023374145.1 Lepidium sativum | reverse complement strand
AAGAGATCTTAATTAAATCGGTTCTTACAGCATTACCAACTTATGTTATGTCTTGTTATCGATTGCCTAAAGTGGTTATCAAGAATTTGACCTCATCTATAGCTGACTTCTGGTGGGAAAATTCGGAAACATCTAGAGGGCTACAGTGGAAAAATGGGAGGAATTATGTAAACCAAAGTCAGAGGGATGACTTGGTTTTAGAAATTTGGGGCATTTTTAATTCATCCATATTGGCTAAACAACTTTGGTGCCTAATAGAGTATACACACTCTCTTCTCGCGAAAGTTCTGAAGGGCAGATATTTTAAGGATCAGTGTCCATTAAAGGCACCAATGAAAGCGAATCCAAGTTATGGTTGGCGTAGCCTTTATTCAGCTCGTTCTTTAGTGATTACGGGTAGTATTAGGAAAATTGGAGATGGTAAAACCATCAGGCTTGTATCTTTAGTGAAAAATCGGAGATGGTAAGAAAATTGGAGATTGGAGATGGTAATGGTTCTTTAGTGATTACGGGTAGTGTTAGTCCAACAATACTTTGGACTAACACTACCCTTGGATCCCAGACACGGTTCCACGACCGACCAATGGATCAAATCTGGATTTGTTCCAAGATCTTACTATTGATCAATTTATTTATCAGAGATCGGGTAAATGGAAAGAAGTGTTAGCCCAACAATACTTTGATCAAGATGATGTTAGACTAATATTGGCTATCCCAATCCTGCGAAGGCAGAGACCGGATCACTGGGGTTGGCACTTCACTATGACAGAGCATTATTCGGTCAAATCTGGATATCAATTAACAGAAAAAATTAACTCAATTTAAAAAGAGTCAATTATGACCTACATTTAAGCCTTGTATAATAAAATCTGGAAGTTGAATTGTTCAAACAAGATCAGACACTCTATTTGGCAATCTTTATCCTGTTGTACCGCGGTAAATTAGAATCTAGTTCAAAGAGGGCTAAATTGTGATACATTGTAAACGTTGTAATGCGGATCAAGAGACAATTAATCATGTTCTTTTTCTTTGTTCTCCAGCCCGTACAAGTCTGGGCACTATCCTGTATTTCGTATGCGCCTGATACTTTTTCGAGCAAATCTATATGGTATAATCTGGATTACTTGTTATGGCGTTTACCGGATAATAATAATACTAAAATATTTCCTTGGATTATATGGCACATCTGGAAAACGCGAAATAATTATTGTTTTGCCATTTAAGATACTGAACCTAACAAGAATATACATAACGTAGCAATAGATCATAACAAATGGACTAAGGCACATACTGAATCAAAAGAGGTTAGATGACCATTTGAAGGTCACTTGGACGAAAACAAGTCGTCATTGGCTTTCCCCACCACTTATAGATCGATTTGAACTATCAAATGGGATGAAGAACTCTTGATCTTCAACTTGAATTCACCCCAGGATATAACACACGAGGGAAAGATCCAAGTTGTATGGATATTACACACAATACACACCAAACAAGTGAGGGAAAAGTTTTTAGAATAAAATGTTTGATAAAATGAAAGAAACTAGGGTTCAACATAGTTATAGGGAAGCTGAGCCACGAAATATGTTTTAGTTAACTAGTTGGGGCCCAAATACAAGAGACCCAAGTCCTAAACAAATCATACTAAGGCCCAACAAAATGACAGTAGAAAATTGCTTCATTTCCTTCCTTTTTCTCAGCATGTTGTTTAAGAGAATAGATGAATAAGTGCATCCAACATTGCCTAATTAAAAACTTTGTCTAGAAAAACCATGAGGATAAAATTAGACGAAGGGAAAAATAGTGCAAGTGTATGCACCTCTCTTAGACAACCCTAAGCTAGCTATAATCACAACTAATGTAGTTGGATTAGCTATAAAGCTAAGGTTGTTTTCGGCTTGATTGAGCATTGTGCCAATGGCTTGTTGAAGTCTTTGTGCCTTAGCTCTTGTCATTGGTCCACTTGGTATGTCCATAGCTTGTTCTAGATCCTCTGGTCCAAGTTCCCCAAACTCTTCTTGTTCTGGTTCAAGCTGCTGGTCCATTCTTATATTATCCCCTCCATCTTAAGAAGGATTTGACCTCAAATCTACATCATCTACAACATAAGGAGATAAATCCGCAAAATTAAAGCTATTACTAACCGAATACTTACCTTGCAAGTCTAATTGATAGGCATTGTCATTGATTTTTTTAATGATCTGAAAGGGTCCATCCATCCTTTGCATTAACTTCAATTTTCTTTCATTAGGAAATATTTCTTTCCTAAGGTGTATCCAAGCCAGATCGCCTTCTTCAAACACCACCTTCTTACGTCCCTTGTTAGCTTGGCGAACATACTTCTCTATTTTGGCTTGAATATTAACCCTTGTTTGCTCATGTATTCGCTTGACTACTTTAGCCTTTTTCTTGCCATCCATACTAACTCTTTCATTCAAAGGTAAATGCATTAAATCCTATGGAGATAGAGGATCGAAACCATAAACAATTTGTAAAGGAGAGTATTTAGTAGTAGAATGCACAACATGATTATATGCAAATTCAACATGAGGCAAACATTCCTCCCAAGTCCTAAGGTTATGCTTAATCAATGCTCTAAGAAGTGTAGACAATGTTCTATTAACTACTTCAGTTTGTCCATCAGTTTGAGGATGACAAGTAGTAGAGAACAAAAGTTTAGTTCCTAGCTTACACCACAATGTTTTCCAAAAAGAGCTAAGGAATTTAACGTCTCGATCAGAAACTATAGACTTAGGTATTCCATGCAACCTAACAATATCTATAAAGAACAAATTAGCAAAATTTATAGCATCATCAGTTTTATGACAGGGAATAAAATGTGTCTATCTTAGAGAATCTATCCACAACAACAAATATAGAATCTCGACCGGTTCTAATCCTAGGCAAACCCATAACAAAGTCCATAGAAATGTCATGCCATGGATGCAAATGAATAGGAAGAGGTGTGTACAAACCGTGAGGTTCTGATTTGGCTTTAGCCAACTTACAAGTCTTGCATCTAGCACAATGTTTCTCAATGTCTTGCTTAAGGTTAGGCCAATGGAAGTGTTCTTGCATTACTTGTAGAGTTTTGTCCACCCCAAAATGGCCCATCAAACCACCCTCATGAGCTTCCCTTTTAAACAATTCTCTCAAAGACGAGTTAGAAACACACAAACGAGTATTATAAAAGAGGACACATCAAACTTCTCACACGCTGCAAAGATCTTCTCAAAATCAGAGTCAGAAACATATTGAGATTTAATGTGTTCAATACCGAGTAACTTAGCTTCAAGACTAGTGAGGAGAGTATACCTTCATGATAATGCATCAACAACTACATTATCTTTACCTTTCTTACACCTGATCACATAAGGGAATGTCTCCATGAACTCAACCCATCGTGCATGCCTTTTATTGAGCTTATGCTGGCCTTTAAGGTGCTTTAGAGACACATGATTTGTATGAATGACAAATTCTTTAGGCCACAAGTAATGCTGCCATGTTTGTAAGGCCCTCACCAATGCATAGAGTTCTTTATCATATGTTGCGTAGTTTAAAATAGCTACTCCAAGCTTCTCACTGAAAAAAGCTATAGGCTTCTTATCCTGCATAAGAACAACACCAATACTAACTCCAGATGCATCACATTCGATTTCAAAAGTTTTAGTAAAATCTGGAAGAGATAAGATATGAGCGTTAGTAAGCTTCTCTTTAAGGCTCTGAAATGCATTCTCTTGAGCTTGTACCCATTTAAACCCAACATCTTTCTTGATAAATTCTGTGAGTGGTGCAGCCAAGGAGCTGAAATCCTTAACAAATCTTCTATAGAAGCCAGCTAGACCGTGGAAACTCCTCACTTCACTCACACTGTGGGGCTTGGCCATTTACGAATTGCTTTCACCTTTTCTTCATCTACTTTAACTCCATCTGCACTCACAACAAAACCTAAAAAGACAAGGTTATCTGTTCCAAAGGTGCATTTCTTTAGATTAGCATAGAGTTTTTTCCTTCCTAAGAGCCTCATATACAAGTCTAAGATGATCAACGTACTCAGCTAGGTTCTTGCTAAAAATCAGAATGTCATCAAAGTAAACAACTACAAAAATTCCTATATAAGCTCTAAGCACATGAGTCATCAATCTCATGCATGTACTAGGTGCATTTGTTAGCCCAAATGGAATTACTAACCACTCATATAATCCTTGCTTAGTTTTAAAGGCAGTTTTCCACTCATCTCCTTCTTTCATCCTAATTTGATGATATCCACTTTTCAAATCAACCTTAGAGAACACACTAGACCCATAAAATTCATCAAGCATGTCATATAATCTAGGTATAGGATGTCGATACTTCACTTCAATATTGTTGATTGCTCGACAATCGACATGCATTCTCCAGCTGCCGTCTTTCTTTGGTACCAAAAGAACTGGTATAGCACATTGACTCAATATTTCCCGGATGTGTCCTTTCTCCAAGAGCTCATTTACTTGTGTCTCAAGCTCTTTGGTCTCTGTTGGGTTAGTTTGATATGCTGGTTTGTTCGGTAGTACAACTCTGAGGACAAAGTCAATTTGATGTTTAATGCCTCTAATTGGTGGCAGTCCCGGCGGATTATCTTCAGGAAAAACATCTTGAAAATCCTGCAAAAGAGTAAGAATACTACTCGACACATCTGGTTTCAATTCAGTTAGATTAAGCAAATTCTCTTTTGAAACCATCAAAAAGGTTAGGTAATTCACTCCCTTTTGTCCTTATCTTGGATTGTTTTGATGGGTAGTCTTGCAATGGCTTCTTTTTCATGCTGACTTGATCTAGGTAGACCTCATGAGGTGCCATTGGAGCTAGGATAATCTTTCGGCCCTTGTACTCAAAACTATGACGGTTTGTGAAACCATCATGAATAACTCTCTGGTCTGATTGCCATGGTCTTCCTAACAAGATGTGACTAGCTTCTAAAGGTGAAATTTCACATAGAATTTCGTCTTCATACTTGTCAATAGTCAAAGACAACTTAACTTGCTTACTCACAGCAAGCTCACCCTCATCATTCAGCCATTGCAACTTATGCGGTCTGGGTGAGGTATTTCCGTCAAAGCAAGCTTCTGAACTATGCTTTGGCTAGCAACATTGGTACAACTACCTCCATCTATGATAAAACTGCACACCTTGTCATTGATCACACCCCGAGTATGGAACAAATTTTCCCTTTGTTGTTGTTCCGTAGTCTTGGTCATGACACTTAAAGCTCTCATTGTCACAAAGAGAGGGCCTTTTGGTGGTTCTACAACCTCTACATCTGTCAGCTTATCAAGCTTTTCTTCCTCAGATTCGAACTCTATTACCCTATTGTTGGGGCAGTCACTTGCATAATGCTCAAACCCATGACACTTAAAACACTTGAGGTCTCTAGCTCTGAGCTTAGACTTGGCTGGTTCTTTATTCTCTTTGGAAACACTTGGTTTAGGTTCCCTTAAATGAGACCGCTTCTCCTCAGTCTTGACACTTCTTGAAATCCTTGTGAACACCAAACTTTGAGTCTTTTGTCTAACTCGATTTGTTGGAACCATAGGTCGATCGAGTTCCCTTCCTCTTAAGTTGCTTTTCAAACATAACAACCTTATGGAACAACTCTTCCAACTCCACGTAATGGTGAACCTCCAAAAAATCAATTATGTCTCTGTTAAGACCTCCCATGAATCTGGACATTGTAGCCTCACTATCCTCATGAATATATGCCCTAACCATAAGAGTTTCCATCTCCTTGTAGTATTCTTCCACATATTTGGAACCTTGTGCCAGATTTCTCAACTTGAAGTGTAGCTCTTTGTGGTAATGACTCGGAATAAACCTTTTCCTCATAAGTACTTTCATTTGGCACCATGTATCAATTGGAAAGTCTCCAACATGTCTTCTAGTAGTGACCAATTGATCCCACCAGCTGAGAGCATAGTCATGGAACTCAGTGGCTGCTATCTTAACTCGGTTTTCCTCTTTGTACTCTTGACAATTAAAGATAAGCTCAATCTTCTTCTCCCAATCCAAATAAGCGTCTGGATCATTAGTGCCATGAAATGGAGGAATCCAGATCTTTAAACCAGCCATATTATCCGTAGGAGTTAGTCTATCTTCATGTCCACGTCTGTGCCTCCTTTGACTAGAGCGAGATGATGAGTAGTAATCTCGAGCTTCTTGCAAATCTTTAGTCGCTCTAGATTTAACAGAGACTAGTTCATGCTCAGTTGCAGCTCGTTCTTGCCTGAAAGCTTCTAGTTTGTCATCCATCAGTTTGGACAATGTAGCTGTGAGAGCCTCTAATAAAAGTTTGTTGCTTGGACCAGCTTCTTCCTCATTTTCTATCATGTTCCTACAAGAAATCAAAAGACAAACAAGTAATCTAGTCCAACGAGTACTTTTAAAATTGCAGAGGATTAGATCTAAGACAAAGTACTATTAGAATACTAAAAGACACTTTAGAATCTGCAGCAAGTAATCAAGAATACCAAGAGTCTTGTAAAAATTCAAAAGCTTTTACTAGCAGCTAAAAAAAAACAAACTTAGATCTAACACATTCAGACTTAGAACTATCAGATTTAGGCTTAGATCTAATAGTTTAACAAATCAGAAAATGTTTAAAAAGTAAATATGAAAGTTTTCGTAAAAGTTCAACATGAATATGAAAAGTTTTCGACACAACCTGACTTAAATCGGCTCTGATACCACATGACACACTCCTACAGTGGGTAAGGAGCATCCATGAGCGAATCCAAAAGATTATGAACACCCAAGAGTGTGAAACACGAAACTGGAAACCGAAGAGTCACGCTTAGATGTGAATAACGAAATCAACCTCTAAACAACTCAGATTGGACTTAAATTTTGGCAGTGGAATAAAGACTAGACGATAAGGCTTGTGAAAAAGTTGGAATGGATTCTGCTGAGGGGCGAAGGATATATGATGGTGAAGATGAACAGTTGTTTTGGAGTACTTATGGATCGATTTTAACTATCAAGAGGGATGAAGAACTCTTGATCTTCAGCTTGAATTCACCCGGGATATAACACACAAGGGCAAGATCCAAGTTGTATGGATATTACACAACATACACACTAAACAAGTGAGGGAAAAGTTTTTAGAATAAAATGTTTAATAAAATGAAAGGAACTAAGGTTCAACATAGTTATAGGGAAGCTGAGCCACGAAATGGGTTTTAGTTAACTACTTGGGCCAAAATACAAGAGACCCAAGTCCTAAACAAATCATAATAAGGGCCAACAAAATGACTTAGTAGAAAAATGCTTTCGTTCCTTCCTTTCTCAGCATGTTGTCTAAGAGGATAGATGGATAAGTGCATCCAACATTGCCTCATTAAAAACCTTGTCTAGAAAACACAACGGGATAAAACCAGACGAAGGGAAAAAGAGTGCAAGTGTATGCACCTCTCTTAGAGAATCCTTAGCTAGCTTGAATTACAACCAATATATTTGGATTAGCTATAGGTCCGGTTCAAGCTGCTGGTCCATTCTTATATCAACATCTAATATTACTTTCACAGGCTATATATGCTATGTGGATGCCATCGTATGGGGCTGGGTTGATTATATTTTCCAGATTCAGTGGGAGGGGAGTCTATGGGCGCCAAAGGAATTTATCAAAGCCTTTCTGCCTTTCATGTAGAGGTGGAAGCGGTATTATGGGCAATGGAGTCTCTATTGGCGTTACAAATTGATGTTCCTCATATTTTGTCGGTTTTGATCTCATTATTACAGTTATATTTGGGAAATTTGTCTATGTTTTTTTGAGATTTCAGCTCAAAAACGTTCAGAGTTGAAATCATGTTTGAAGGTGGAATTTGGAGACGTTTGAAGCATTTTTCGTCATTCTCCACGAAAGGAATGACCGATCGATCTACCAAGGATCGATCGATCAATGATCTGAAAGGATTATGCGCACGATCCGAAGAACGACTCGGTTTTTGAGAAGATCGATGCATCAACCCAAAAGATCAATCGATCAACCAAGGATCGATTGTTGTTCTATGTCTGAGTAGATCTTAGATTGGATCTAGGGATTCTAGGGTTTTAGAATTCACTGTTGGGGAACAAATAGGATTGATGAGTAGATGATTCTCCTTCTAATACTCGAGTCTAATGCATGGATTAGCTTGATCAACTAGTCGATGATTTTAGGTTGTTAACTTTACAGAAGATTGTTAAGAACTAGGACTAGGTTAGAAGAGCAATTCCTTCACTACCAACGAGAGTTGATGCTAGGTTGGATTGTGGGTAATTGAACCCAAACAATAAGGCCTATTTGTAATCTGAAACCAACGAGAGTTAGGACCTTTAGGTTATTAGTAGAGGGGTAGATTCAACGAGAGTCGGTTTACCTTTATTTATGTTCAAGCCGAGAATAAGATTAGAGTAGTTCATGAATACTTTCCCTGACAAGAATTCTACCTCCCAAATGAATACCCGACATCCGATTACTTTAATTATTTGTTTACAATCACATTTAAGTTGTTAGAATTCTCTTCCTTCATTCGATTGATATAGCTTGCGATTCAATAGAAATTGAGAATGTAATGTCGTTCTCTGAGGAATTCGACCCCTAAGTACTATTACGTTTGATGTGCACTTGCTGTAGGATATAGGGTTAAAACTCGTAGTATCAAGTTTTTGGCGCCGTTGCCGGGGAGCCAATAATTGCTTTTTGATTTTCTTTTCACAGTTTCAAGTCTATATCGTTACTTACGTTTTCCTTTTTGTTTGTTTTTGTTCTTTTCCAGGTGTATGACCAGAAGTCAAGGTTTAGAACACGTATTCAACTTTGATAATCAGGAGCTTGCGAGAGTTGAAAGAGAAGACTGAAGAGCCAGAAATATGAATCCTCCAGGAAATCAAGCACATGATCCGCACGACATTGCCACAATGGTACAACAGTTGCAGAGATAGTTGGCTAAGATTAGGAGAGTACGGGAGCCTGCTCAACGCAGAGGGATAGGCGACATGGACACTCCGCACACTCACTATCAAAATCGCTCAGCTATTCGACCTCCTGCTATTGAGAGGAATGATTATGAGATCAAACCTCAGCTCATTGGGTTAGTAAAGCAGTATGTCGTCAATGGACTTCCAGGGGAGAATCCTATGGATCACATAGAGAACTTCGAGGACATATGTGGGACCACTAGCTCTAATGGTGTACCTGCTGATTATGTGAATTGTAAGCTCTTCCATCACTCACTCTCATACAGAGTTTCCAGGTGGTTGCATTCACTACCTCCAGGATCACTCACCACATAGGCTTAGGTTCGAGCAGCATTTCTCGACCAATTTTACACGAAATCCAAGACTGCAGCTCTCAGGAGCAAGATCTCATCGTTTTAGCAACGATCTTGGGAATATTTGAATGAAGCGTGGGAATCTGTCAAGGAGTACCAGCGAGACTGTCCGCACCATGGGTACTCGGATTAACAACTTCTCAACACCTTCTACAGCGGGATCGAGTGGGAGTACAAAAATTCTCTAAATGCTGCCAGCAATGGGGATTTCATGACCAACACTAATGACGAAGCCTTCACTCTGATTGACAACCTAGATGCAAGTTCTGGTAGTCATTGTCCGGAATATGATCGGACTAGGAAGGTAAACAATGTGGAAATTAAGAGGATCGATGACATTGCTGAGAAGTTGGATATCCTGATCCGAGCAAAACAGGGTAATCCGAGGAGTGTGAATGAGGTTGAGGACAGTAGAGAAGTGGCTCAGGTTCAAGATGCTTCAGCTGGTTCTAAAGATCAAAGGGAGGTCGACTCTGTTAACTGGCAACAGGAAACAGAACCCGAACTACCTTTCCTACATGAGCACTAACGTTGAGAACCCACAAAATGTCACTTTTTCAGCACCCACACAACCCCAAGGGTCACCTTTTCAGGGAAAGCCATTCGTCCAGAACTCAGGGCAGAGATGGAAGAACCAAAAATCGTTTGCTCGGAACGCAGGAGGGAGTAATTGGCAAAGACCGTACAAGCATTATGTACCGCCGCCAATGCAGCAACAACCTCCAGCAGCACCTTCAGGGACGTCAAACGAAGAAATTAAGCCCTTGATTCAGCAGCTCGCTGTTGAGCAGCAAAAGACTACCAGAGAGCTTAATGCTAAGATGGATAACATTTACAATGACCTGAATGGGAAGTTTGAGTCAGTTTCTATGCACCTCAAGAAGCTGGACATACAAGTTTCCCAGACTACTGAAGCTATTAGACGCCCCCAAGGAGCCCTACCTGGGAATGTTGAGAAAAATCCCAAAGAATCTTGCAATGTAGTAAAGTCTGAAGCAGGGAGTTCGGTTGAGAGCAAGCACGATCGTCAAGCTCCATTCCCTACGGAGCTTGAGAAGGTAGAAGATCAAGGAGAGTTTACGATACCATGCCGGGTTGGACAGCTGGTTTTCAGCGATGCCCTATGCGATTCTGGAGCTAGTATCAATGTTATCTCCTTGGAGACTATGGATAAACTTGGTATTGAGCTGATGCAGGAACATCACTCCTCTATTTCGTTTGGAGATGCATCTTCCAAGGTCTCTAAAGGAAGACTTGTTGACTTCAATCTCCGGGTCGGGAATTGCAAGATCCCTACGGACTTTACAGTTGTTGAGATGGAAAAAGAAGGAGCCGTTCCAATCTTGTTGGGAAGGCCATTCCTCAACACAGCTGGGGCCAAGTTAGACTTTATGAGTCAGAGAGTCGTATTGCAGAACGTCGACAAGGACGTTTCATACCCCATTCGAGCTTCTTCGAGTCGTTTCTGTGGGATGATTCAAGATAATGAAGAAGATAGTGACTGTGACGAGCAGTATGAGTTGTTTCGCGAACACGAGAGGGACTCGGCTGAACATCAAGACACTTGTATCCTTTATCATCTTGACAATTTCTGCAACTACAATGTTAATGGTCTTGTTATAAAAAATTTTGCAGGCAGTCCTGGCATTGATACTGGTGGAGTTTACACGGTCAAGGAAATAGGTCGCAATGGAACTATTGTATTGCTGGATGCATCAGGAAGGACGATACATACGAAAGATGAACAGCTGAAAAGGTTTATCATTGAGGAGATTAGTGTCCAAGGAGTGAGCAAACCTCACTTAAGCTGTTTCGCCATCTGATAGGCGTCCGAGTCAAGCTAATGACTGTAAAAGAGTGCTGAGTGGGAGGCAACCCAATACTAGGTAATTTCTTTTTCGTTTTTCCTTTTTGTTTGATTTCGTTTTTTTTTGGTGTTTTTATTCAAAAGTAAGCTCTTGCAGGCACAGATCGATCGATCTACCAATGATCAATCGATCAAAGGCATATAGTAGGATGCGCACGATCAAAAGCACGACCGAGCACAAAGCATCGACCGATCAGGACTTGCGCACGATCCATTGCCCAACTGGAAAAGCATGGATCGATCGATCGAGAAGTAGCGCACGATTCGTAGCCCGACTGGATGAGCATAGCCCGAGCAAATAGCAAAGACCGACTTATCGACCACAAAAAGCGCACGATCCATTGCCCGTTTGGAAATGCATGGATCGATCGAGCAGTATCACTGCATGATCCAGAGCACGACATGAAGAAAGACAGATCGATCGAGTAATTTAAGAAGATTTTGCACTCGATCCACTGCCCGACCGAACAGGTAAGGATCGATCGATCCCAGATCCAGGTTCGTCTTCTTAAACGCGCAGAACAATTATTTTTCGCGAAAACCCTATTGCAAAAATTTTAGAAACTCGATTTCTCCCTCGTTTTTTCATCCGTTTTTGACGATTTAAAAGCCTAATCCGCTTAAAATCTCGTCCTCTATCTGATTTTGTGGTTTATAACTTCGATGAGCAAAGCTATGTCCTCTAAATTTGAATTTTTTGTCCGATTTGGAGGTTGACTTGGGAAAAGGGGAACTTGTTCTCTTGCTTATTTTCATCGATTAACTGATGTATGTACCTCATTTTTACATAGATTCGACCCCCTATTGCTGTTTGGATTGTTGAAATTCGGTTAGAGATTTCTTGTTAGGTTGAAGGAGAAATTTTAGGGGAATTTTGAATTTTTTAGGCTTAATTTTGATTTGTTGTGGTTCAATTGATGCATTGTTGGATATTGATCTTGTTTAATTAGAGAAGCAATTGAACACTGATCATTTGTACACCTAGAATCTCGAACTCTTGTGAATTTTCTCAATCACAAACTCAAATTTTTGGTTGTGTCTATGTTATTTGTTTGTAGATGGTGCACACATCAACCTCCAATCCTAGAAAACCTACACAAAAGGTCAGGGCATCTTCAAAACTGCAGCGCGGTCAGTCGTCATGACAGTACGACGATATACCTGGACGAGGTCAACTTGGTGACTTTTTGCTGTGGCCGATGCCGGAACATACATACTTTGTGGATAGTGTGGCTAACAGAGATGCCCCCGCCCTTGTCAGAAATACAGCAGCGTATGGTTGAAAGAGCTTTCACGAAAGCTTCTATGATCAACTCATGACGAACACGTTGATCCCGACAAAGTTCCTTTGCCGCGAGACGCTAGACATTATGGGTGTTATGGAGGATGTTGTTCAGCTGGTGGACAATCTTTGTATGACCAAGTTCTGCTTCGAAGCCTATCCACTGTATCCAGAGGTAGTCCGGCAATTTTTGTTGACATGTGATCTGCACGCATGCGCCGATCCCCACAGTCCAATCTATACACAGTACCTAATGTACTGGTACAAAGGTGCCCTCTACACGATCACGATTCAGGAGCAATGCCAGATCTACGGTTTTGATGAGTATGCGGTTGGGTAAAAACCGTCAAAGAATTCTCCTCCAAAGAATGAATTGTGGTATGTGTTGTCAGGTGATGGGTATCAGGGTAAGGCCTCAAAGCTCACTCACATAAGGAATCTGGCCATTTAGATAGTCGCCAAGCACATCGGGTCGACGATTCTGGCAAAAGAGGAGTCAGGCAGTGTGACAAAATCTTAGCTCGAGTATTTGCACGACGTCATCTCTCCTATGGTACCAGATCTGTACCATGACCCTACTCTTGCTGCAGGACCTCCTTCGAACATCATTTGGGGCTATCTTTTCGCCAACGAGCTTATCAGGCGCAGATACAGGGTTGAACCGAGGAAGGGAGTGGTTGAGCCAATCGGTGGTTTCCTGACAGCGATCTTCATGCACAATGAGTTAGACCTCGAGCAGACAGAAGTTATTCAGATGGATCGATCTGATCAATACAGCTGCCTTGGCAAGATTTAGGTACCTACTAAAGAAGAAGCAGTGGACCTTTTTCGATAATAAACCCCATATGAGTACATCACCCTCCCAGCTCCCCACATCACTTCAGTAAGCTGCAGAGAGAAGGTGGAATTCCAACCTGATTTATCGCATCCCGAGATCTCCGGTAAGCTCCAGGAGAAGGAGACTGCACCGCGTGCTCGATCTAGGAGAGCGGGAGCTTCCACCTTCACTTAGTTCGTACCTCCAGCACCAGCCGCTCAACCTTCTGGATTTATGCTTCCCGAGTTTCCTGAGGAGGAACTCGGATTGCCTGAGTATTCGCCAGACTCACGGATCGGCAGTTCAGAGACTGGCAAGTTGAGAACGAGAGGAGGAAGCGGTCGATCCAGCGGAGGAAGCGGTCGATCCCAGCGTCCCTTTGTATGAGTGCAACTGCAGCTGATCGTGACAATCATGCTTCCATGCCTACCACACCTACCCGCCGACCGGATGTTGCTGGACATCGGTCTGACGATGACGAGGATGTTCAGACAGCGCATTACCGTCTTTCTCGCTGCTGTATAGCACCAGGCGACCGCTACAGGGAGAGCCCTGAGTAGCTCCTTCCCTACTTCCCACTTTTGCTTCAGTTACTTTTATTTCTTTTGCGTTTTATGTTTTCCCTTTGGTTTATTTTTACACCAGAATGGTGTAAAGTAAGTCTGGGGGAGAACACCTATTGACTAACACATTTTTCTATTTTTGAGCTTTTGAGGACTGACATCAGATTTTCTATTTTTGAGCTTTTGAGACTGACATCAGATCATTTGATTTTCTATTTCCTTAGCATTATCCGGAACTTAGTATCACTTGTTTTGCATTTGTCAGAAATCGATTAGACTATTGGAAAACCTAGACAAAGCAATACTCAGTTTCAGAGCACACTCATCTCAAATTTCAAGGGATTTCATGCTGATTTCACACATAAACTGACTTAATCCTCTCGTCAAGGTAATTGGTAATACATCAGGTATGTTCCTTCTCTTTACTCAATGAGAGATGTTCCTTATATGTTTGGTTCTGTATCTCTCCGGTACAAGGTTTGACACTGTAAAAATTCTTCTTGCCTTAGGAGCTTATATGCGTTGGCCAATATACCAGTTTGATGTTAACTCAGCTTTCTTGAATGGGGAGCCACTTGAAGAGGTTTATGTTTATCAGCCTGAAGGTTTTGTAGTTGATGGAAAAAGAGGGTTTCGTCTACAGGTTGTATAAGGCTCTTTATGGGCTTTAAACAAGCTCCCAGAGCTTGGTACAAACAAGATTGATTCTTTCTTTGCAGATTCTGGCTTAGAAAGAAGTAGAAGTGAGCCTACTCTCTACATAAAGAAGCAAGGTTGTAATGATGTAGAAATTCATATGAATGTCAATGAGAAGCTGCAAATGGACGATATAACGGAGAGTGGAGATCCAACAAAAATTCAGGGAGTTTAGTTGGAGGTCTTATTTATCTAACTCACACAAGACCAGATATTTGTTTTGCTGTGAGTGCAATTTCTAGTTCATGCACAATCCGACCAACCATCATTTTGGAGCAGCAAAGAGGTTGTTGAGGTATATTGGAGGAACAACAGACTATGGCTTATGGTACAACCTCAGTTTCAGAATTTGAATTGTTTTGATTCGTAGACAGCGAATTGGGCAGGCTGTGTGGAAGATAAAAAAAGTACCTCAGGACATGTTTTCAATCAGGGTTCTGGAGCAGTTTGTTGGAGTTCAAACTACAGCAGTATGTCAGGCATTTTGGTTAAGAAGACCTTTGGAAGACATCAAACAAGAACAAGTGAAGGCAACAACAATTTTCTGTGGACAACAAGGCAACTATAACAATTACCAAGAATCCAACATATCATGAAAAACAAAGCATATATCCATCAAGGTCCACTTCATCAGAGACTCGGTTTAGTGAAGGTTCAATTGTTTTGGAGTATTGCAGCACAAACGAGCAGAGTGCAGATGTTCTTACAAAAGCATTATCAAAGAACAGGTTTGACTACTTCAGAAGTAAGCTTGGGGTGTGCAAGTTTGAATCAAGGGAGAGTGTTGAAAAGTGATTCAAATTATAATCAATGATTTCTGTTAAATATTTGCTAGTTTTATTTTGAATCAATTGGGGGTTTCAGTTTTCTTTTTAATTATAGGACATAATGAGTTCATGGGTTTATTGGGTGGCTGTTACTTTTTTTGGTTCTTATAAATTCATGTGGTCTCTTTCATTTTGAATTATCAGAGACTAAAAGAATTATTCAGCAAATTTTTTGTGTGTTCTCTGTTCTTTCTTACTGTGTTTCTTCAATTGTTTTGTCTCGTAACAACATTGTGGTATCAGAGCTATGGCAGCCAATGGATCGAAATCAGCAAGGTACGATTTCGATATTTAAAGGTGAAAAATATCACCTTTGGAGTCTCAAGATGAAGACGATTTTCAAATCTCAAGAAAGTTGGGATTTGGTGGAGAATGGATTTGAAGATGCAAATCCTGCAGAACCTTGATCAGCAGTTACGATAGAGACGCAAGAAGGACAGAAAGGTGCTGTTTTGGATTCAGACAGCATTGGAGGATGATATCCTGTCTCGATCTCAGCGGTGAATACATCTCACGAAGCCTGGGAATTTTTAAGGCATGAGTACATGGGAGATAAGAAGGCGGCTTGGTGTCAAGTTACAGACATTTCGTCATCAATTTGAAGCGCTT
Organism: Lepidium sativum; assembly: GCA_023374145.1. Classification (NCBI taxonomy): domain Eukaryota; kingdom Viridiplantae; phylum Streptophyta; class Magnoliopsida; order Brassicales; family Brassicaceae; genus Lepidium; species Lepidium sativum. Next base: position 22,198 of record JAKUCM010000835.1, on the reverse strand, counting down.
TTGATGAAGGAGAATGAGACGATGCAAGAATATTTGGCGAGAGTTTCCGCTATTGTCAACCAAATGAAGTCTTATGGTGAATTTGTGTCAAATGAAATTGTTTGTGAGTAAATTTCCTAGGAGCTTAACTCCAAAGTTGAATATGTTGGTACCTGCAATCATACAGGGAAATGATATGAGTACATATACCTTTGACACCATGATGAGCTTGTTGATTGGTCATGAAGATCATCTTGGTAATAAGACTGAGAAAAGTGAAGGAAAAAGCTTTCCAAATGAAGGGAGAGTACTCTTGTTAGAAAAATGGCAACATTTCTAGAGCTGCAGGTAGAGGATGAGGTAGATTGGGAGGTTGTGGAGACCATGGAAGAGGCAGATGAAGAGGTTATTATGATAACTCAAGAGGTACCAACAAAAGTGACATTCAATGTCATTATTGCAGGAAGTATGGTCATAAGCAGACCGACTGTTGGAAAAGGCAGAAAGAATAAAAGCATGCTAGCTTTGTTGAGCAAGAAGATGAGCACCCTCGAGTTTTTATGGCATATAAAAATGAGGAAACGTCCAAATATGTGTGGTATTTGGATACTGGTTGTTCAAATCACATGACGGGAACCAAATCGTTGTTCAAAAGATGTTAGATGAGTCCTACAACTTTAATGTGAAACTTGAAAATGAACAAAGAAGTTCAAGTTGAAGGTAGAGGAGTTGTGGCTGTCCAGAATGGTCATGGTAATGTCAAAACTCATCTATAATGTGTATTACATTCCAGATCTAGCACATAATTTGCTGAGTGTTGGTCAAATCTTGGACAACAATTGTCTTGTTTTCTTTGATGAGGGTGTATGTATCATCAAAGATAAGAAATCTGGTCTCACGTTGGCAGTGGTGAAGAAGGCATCAAACAATCTATTTCCATTGAAAATGTCTTCTGTTGAAACAAGTGCTTTGGTCGCTAAACTTTCTGATATTTCGAAGTGATGGCATTTGCGGTATGGTCATCTATATGAGAATGGGTTAAGGGGTGGCTCAATCAAAAGGATATGGTCATTGGCTTACCAAAGATTGTTGCTCTTAAGTTGTGTGAAGGCTGCATATATGGGAAACAAACTTGCAGGTCGTTTCCTGTAGGAAAATCAAGAAGAGCAACTCAATGTCTTGAGATTGTTCATGCTGATTTATATGCTCCGATGCAGACCGCATCTCTTGGAGGCAGCAAGTATTTTCTGATGCTGACAGATGATTACATCAGGATGAGCTGGGTGTATTTTCTTGAATCAAAAGGCGAAGTGTTCGAGACAGTCAAGGCTCTTGTGGAGAAACAAAGTGAAAAAGCGAGTTAAGGTGTTACGAACTGACAGAGGAGGAGAGTTTACATCCACTGAGTTCAATCAATTCTGTGAGAAAGAAGGGATACACCATGAGCTTACTGTAGCTTACACACCATAGCAAAATGGTGTAGCGGAAAGGAAGAACAGAACTGTAGTGGAGAATGGCTTGAAGCATGTTAAAATAGAAGAATCTACCTAATCAGTTTTGGGCAGAAAGTGTGAGGACAACAGGTGTACTTGTATAAACATATCTCATGCAAGAAACATTCTTAAACAGAACACCATATGAAGCTTGGTGTGGCAGGAAACCTGGGGTGAGTCATTTAAGAGTTTTTGGTAGTGTTTGCTACTCTCTTATAGATGTTCATAACAGGAACAAGCTTGATGAAAAATCTGAGAAATACATTTTTCTTGGATATTGTTCACAATCTAAAGGTTATAGATTGTACAATCATGTGAGTGGGAAGATTGTTGAGAGTAGAAATGTTACGCTTTGATGAGGAAACGGTTTGGACTTGGCATGACGGTGGAATGGTGAGCTTATTGAAATTTCCGTTGACAAGGGCATTGATGAACAAGAAGAGAATCAAAATCCAGCACACTTTGTAGCTAATACACAAGCAAGCTCAGCAGCTAGCTCACCTAGAGTTAATGGGGAAAGTGATGGAGAAGGAAATTCAAGCACAAGTCCATCTCAAAAATTCAGATCACTGCGAGAAATTTATGAGGAAAAACAAGCATTTTTTAGTGTTGATCTAGTGACAGTTAATGAACCATGAAAAGAATGAAGAATGGCGAAAAGCGATGGAAGAGGAGATTGGTTCTATCGAGACGAATCAAACATGGGAGCTGGTTGAGCTTCCTGGTGATAAACATTCTATTGGTGTGAAATGGGTGTTTAAAACTAAGTATCATGCAGATGGCAGCATTCAAAAGTATAAGACAAAGGTGGTGGTTAAGGGGGTATGCCGAAGAATATGGAGTGGATTATGAAGATACTTTCTCTCCGGTCCAAGGTTTGACACTGTAAGAATTCTTCCTGCCTTAGGAGCTTATATGCGTTTGGCCAATATACCAGTTTGATGTTAAGTCACCTTTCTTGAATGGTGAGCTACTTGAAGATGTTTATGTTGATCAGCCTGAAGGTTTTGTAGTTGATGGCAAAGAGGGTTTCGTCTACAGGTTGTATAAGGCTCTTTATGGGCTTAAACAAGCTCCCAGAGCTTGGTACAACAAGATTGATTCTTTCTTTGCAGATTCTGGCTTCGAAAGAAGCAAAAATGAGCCTACTCTCTACATAAAGATTCAAGGTTGCGATGCTGTAGAAATTCCTATGAATGTCAATGAGAAGCTGCAAATGGACGATGTAACGGAGAGTGCAGATGCAACAATTTTCAGGAGTTTAGTCGGAGGTCTTATCTATTTAACTCACACCAGACCCAGATATTTGTTTTGCCATGAGTGCAATTTCTAGGTTCATGCACAATCCGACTAAGCATCATTTTGGAGCAGCAAAGAGGTTGTTGAGGTATATTGCAGGAATAATAGTACTTATGGCTTATGGTACAACTCAGTTTCAGAATTTGAATTGGTTGGATCTAAAGAAAGCGATTGGGCAGGCTGTGTGGAAGATAGAAAAAGTACTTCAGGACATGTTTTCAATCTGGGTTCTGGAGCAGTTTGTTGGAGTTCAAAGAAGCAGAGAGTGACAACTCTATCACCATAGGGAAGCTGAATATACAGCAGATACTGCAGCAGCATGTGAGGCAGTTTGGCTAAGAAGAATTTTGGAAGACATCAAACAAGAACAAGTGAAGGCAACAATAATTTTATGTGACAACAAGGCAACTATGACAATTACCAAGAATCCAGCATGTCATGGAAGAACAAAGCATATATCCATCAAGGTCCACTTCATCAGATATTGCAGCACAAATGAGCAGAGTGCAGATGTTCTTACAAAAGCATTATCAAAGAATAGGTTTGACTACTTCAGAAGTAAGCTTGGGGTGTGCAAGTTTGAATCAAGGGAGAGTGTTGAAAAGTGATTCAAATTATAATCAATGATTTTTGTTAAATATTTGCTAGTTTTATTTCGAATCAATTGGGGGTTTCAGTTTTCTTTTTAATTATAGGACATAATGAGTTCATGGGTTTAGTGGTTGCTGTTACATTTTTTGTTTCGTATAAATTCATGTTGTCTCTTTCATTTTGAATTATCAGAGACTAAAAGAATTATTCAGCAAATTTTTTTTGTATTCTCTGTTCTTTCTTACTGTGTTTCTTCAATTGTTTTGTCTCGTAACAACATTGTGGTATCAGAGCTATGGTAGGCAATGGATCGAATCATCAAGGTACGATTTCGATATTTAAAGGTGAAAAATATCACCTTTGGAGTCTCAAGATGAAGACGATTTTCAAATCTCAAGAAAGTTGGGATTTGGTGGAGAATGGATTTGAAGATGAAAATCCTGCAGAACCTGATCAACAGTTACGATAGAGACGCAAGAAGGACGGAAAGGTGCTGTTTTGGATTCAGACGGCATTGTTAGGATGATATCCTGTCTCGGATCTCAGCGGTAAATACATCTCACGAAGCCTGGGAATTTTTGAAGCATGCGTACATGGGAGATAAGAAGGCGGCTGCTGTCAAGTTACAGACTCTTCGTCATCAATTTGAAGCGCTTTTGATGAAGGAGAATGAGACGATGCAAGAATATTTGGCGAGAGTTTCCGCTATTGTCAACCAAATGAAGTCTTATGGTGAATTTGTGTCAAATGAAATTGTTGTGAGTAAATTTCCTAGGAGCTTAACTCCAAAGTTTGAATATGTGGTACCTGCAATCATACAGGGAAATGATATGAGTACATATACCTTTGACACCATGATGAGCTTGTTGATTCGTCATGAAGATCATCTTGGTAATAAGATTGAGAAAGTGAAGAAAAAGCTTTCCAAATGAAGGGAGAGTACTCTTGTTAGAAAAATGGCAACATTTCTAGAGCTGCAGGTAGAGGATGAGGTAGATTGGGAGGTTGTGGAGACCATGGAAGAGGCAGATGAAGAGGTTATTATGATAACTCAAGAGGTACCAACAAAAGTGACATTCAATGTCATTATTGCAGGAAGTATGGTCATAAGCAGACCGACTGTTGGAAAAGGCAGAAAGAATAAAAGCATGCTAGCTTTGTTGAGCAAGAAGATGAGCACCCTCGAGTTTTTATGGCATATAAAAATGAGGAAACATCCAAATCTGTGTGGTATTTGGATACTGGTTGTTCAAATCACATGACGGGAACCAAATCGTTGTTCAAAGAGTTAGATGAGTCTTACAACTTTAATGTGAAACTTGAAAATGACAAAGAAGTTCAAGTTGAAGGTAGAGGAGTTGTGGCTGTCCAGAATGGTCATGGTAATGTCAAACTCATCTATAATGTGTATTACATTCCGGATCTAGCACATAATTTGCTGAGTGTTGGTCAAATCTTGGACAACAATTGTCTTGTTTTCTTTGATGAGGGTGTATGTATCATCAAAGATAAGAAATCTGGTCTCACGTTGGCAGTGGTGAAGAAGGCATCAAACAATCTATTTCCATTGAAAATGTCTTCTACTGAAACAAGTGCTTTGGTCGCTAAACTTTCTGATATTTCGAAGTGATGGCATTTGCGGTATGGTCATCTATATGAGAATGGGTTAAGGGTGCTCAATCAAAAGGATATGGTCATTGGCTTACCAAAGATTGCTGCTCTTAAGTTGTGTGAAGGCTGCATATATGGGAAACAAACTCGCAGGTCGTTTCCTGTAGGAAAATCAAGGAGAGCAACTCAATGTCTTGAGATTGTTCATGCTGATTTATATGCTCCGATGCAGACCGCATCTCTTGGAGGCAACAAGTATTTTCTGATGCTGATAGATGATTACATCAGGATGAGCTGGGTGTATTTTCTTGAATCAAAAGGCGAAGCGTTCGAGATGGTCAAGGCTCTTGTGGAGAAACAAAGTGAGCAGCGAGTTAAGGTGTTACGAACTGACAGAGGAGGAGAGTTTACATCCACTGAGTTCAATCAATTCTGTGAGAAAGAAGGGATACACCATGAGCTTACTGTAGCTTACACACCGGAGCAAAATGGTGTAGCGGAAAGGAAAAACAACACTGTAGTGGAGATGGCTAGAAGCATGTTAAAACAAAAGAATCTACCAAATCTGTTTTGGGCAGAAAGTGTGAGGACAAAAGTGTACTTGTTGAACATATCTCCTACAAGAGCAGTCTTAAACCAAACACCATATGAAGCTTGGTGTGGCAGGAAACCTGGGGTGAGTCATTTAAGAGTTTTTGGCACGGTTTGCTACTCTCTTATAGATGTTCATAAGAGGAAGAAGCTTGATGAAAAATCTGAGGAATGCATTTTTCATGGATATTGTTCACAATCTAAAGGTTATATATTGTACAATCATGTGAGTGGGAAGATTGTTGAGAGTAGAAATGTTACCTTTGATGAGGAAGCGGTTTGGACTTGGCGTGACGGTGGAAATGGTGAGCTTATTAAAATTTCCGTTGACAGCATTGATGAACAAAAAGATAGTCAAAATCCAACACACTTTGAAGCTAATACACAAGCAAGCTCAGCTCCTAGCTCACCAAGAGTTAATGGGGCAAGTGATGGAGAGGAAATTCAATCACAAGTCCACCTCAAAAATTCAAATTACTGCAAGAAATTTATGAGGAACAACACGCATTTTTAGTGCTGATCCAGTGACAGTTAATGAAGCAGAAAAGAATGAAGAATGGCAAAAAGCGATGGAAGAGGAGATTGCTTTTATAGAGAACAATCAAACATGGCAGCTAGTTGAGCTTCCTGGTGAAAAACATTATATTGGTGTAAAATGGGTGTTTAAAACTAAGTATCATACAGATGGCAGCATTCAAAATTATAAGGCAAAGGTGGTGGTTAAGGGGTATGCACAATAATATGAAGTGGATTATGAAGATAGTTTCTCTCCGGTACAAGGTTTGACACTGTAAGAATTCCTCTTGCCTTAGGAGCTTATATGCGTTGGCCTATATACCAGTTTGATGTTAAGTCACCTTTCTTGAATGGTGAGCTACTTGAAGATGTTTATGTTGATCAGCCTGAAGGTTTTGTAGTTGATGGCAAAGAGGGTTTCGTCTACAGGTTGTATAAGGCTCTTTATGGGCTTAAACAAGCTCCCAGAGCTTGGTACAACAAGATTGATTCTTTCTTTGCAGATTCTGGCTTCGAAAGAAGCAAAAATGAGCCTACTCTCTACATAAAGATTCAAGGTTGCAATGCTGTAGAAATTCCTATGAATGTCAATGAGAAGCTGCAAATGGACTATGTAACGGAGAGTGCAGATGCAACAAAATTCAGGAGTTTAGTTGGAGGTCTTATCTATTTAACTCACACCAGACCAGATATTTGTTTTGCCATGAGTGCAATTTCTAGGTTCATGCACAATCCGACTAAGCATCATTTTGGAGCAGCAAAGAGGTTGTTGAGGTATATTGCAGGAATAATAGACTATGGCTTATGGTACAACTCAGTTTCAGAATTTGAATTGGTTGGATCCAAAGACAGTGATTGGGCAGGCTGTGTGGAAGATAGAAAAACTACCTCATGACATGTTTTCAATCTGGGTTCTGGAGCAGTTTGTTGGAGTTCAAAGAAGCGGAGAGTGACAACTCTATCACCATCAGAAGCTGAGTATACAGCAGATACTGCAGCAGCATGTGAGGCAGTTTGGCTAAGAAGAATTTTGGAAGACATCAAACAAGAACAAGTGAAGGCAACAACAATTTTCTGTGACAACAAGGCAACTATAGCAATGACCAAGAATCCAGCATATCATGGAAGAAAAAAGCATATATCCATCAAGGTCCACTTCATCAGAGACTTGGTTAGTGAAGGTTCAATTGTTTTGGAGTATTGCAGCACAAACGAGCAGAGTGCAGATGTTCTTACAAAAGCATTATCGAAGAAAAAGTTTGACTACTTCAGAAGTAAGCTTGGGGTGTGCAAATTTGAATCAAGGGGAGAGCGTTGAAAAGTGATTCAAATTACAATCAATGATTTCAATTACATATTTGCTAGTTTTTTTTATAATCAATTGGGGGTTTCAGTTTTCTTTTTAATTATAGGACATAATGAGTTCATGGGTTTAGTGGGTGCTGTTGCATTTTTTGTTTCTTAAATTCATATAGTCTCTTTCATTGTCAATTATGAGAGAATAAAAGAATTATTCAGCAAACTTTCTTTGTGTTCTCTGTTCTTTCTTACTCTGTTTCTTCAATTGTTTTGTCTCATAACAACACTCACGGATCTGAAATTAAAAGTTCATCCTCTGCAGTGCCATTTGCATGTCCAGAGTAATCTATCACTCTGTGCTTGACTGTGAATTCATCACGTCTTTCGTTGAACTGAGATTAGCTTGACATGACGAAATCTTGTAACCAAAAGCACGGAAGCAACGACGTTGCCACATAATGGTCAAGCCATATACAAATATTTAAAAATTTGGTTTACAAAGGAGATGATTTTAGTCATAACCACGTTGCAATGGTGAGCTGAACATTGAACTGGTTTAGCCTCTAATGATGTCTATTCCTACTAGAGCATTGTATGTAAAAGTGTCTCCCTTTTGCTGAATGATTCACTTTACGAACTACTATTAAACCTCCATGAACATTGAATAAGAATCGTAGTATCCTCTGTTAAGAATGATTCGAGCTTTTGGGAAAACTATCACATAATGGTAAGCTATGACTTTGTGCTCTGCTTCTTTTCAAAGTATTATCTCTTATAGTTCTTGTGAGTAGATTCCACTAGCGACAGATTTTGTTAGAGTGTTGGTATTGGATATTTTTCTGCACTGAGCATTAAAGACAAGTTTCTTATGGTATAATCTAGAAGGTATGTTAGGTCTAATAGTTCATTGAGATGAAGGAAATTCTACCGTTTTTATAGACTTGATTAGATGAAAATAGACTATAGAAACCTTCTTTTTTTTGGAAAAGGAAAAGTCCGAAGTTGTGGTTTGTTTGAATGATGAGCAGCTATATATATGTGAGCCACCTTGGTCTAAAAGAGTTATCTCAAAAATTCAACCTGAATCTATATGACACAGAGACTTCTTAGTTGCACTACTTTACATTGATATTCACTAATTCAACCTGAATCTATAGATATTCTTATATATATATATATATATATCATTAGATATGATTCATCAGATTTTGGGTTTTGGAATGATAAAGAGTTGATTGATTGGGAGTTTCAAAGTGGGTGTGAGTTGTGTAAGTGATGATCTTTGGGATCTCTCTGAGTTTGGAAAGATAACATTTGGTGATAATATCGAGCAATTTGATCGTACATGAGAGAAGATGTTTTGACTTGATATAAATGTAAAGTCTAGTGTTTTGTTTTAGTTATAATGGTTCTAAGGTTATGTAGTGGCGTGTTGGAGTTATGTTAAGAGAGTTAGGATCGGTGTAGTCTCTAGTTTAGACTAGTTTGGAGCGCAAAATTTATCCTTTGTGATTCTTTCTCTTTTTGTTGTTGTTTATATCTGAATATGTTATTATTTCTAATTAATTATTTGGAGGATATATACTTTGACTAATCTGCTTCTTTCTACATCTATTTAAGTGGACAAGAAGATGAACAATAATAATGTAAGTGAATGGTCAGATGTCGAATGTTGATACTTTCTTCAACTATATATAGATGAAAAAAGAAAACAAAACAAAACAAAGAGTGTATTAATTATAACTGCAAAAAAATACATTATAGATAAGTTTGAAGAGAGATTTGGGAAGAAATATGTTTGAAAAAAATTCAAAAACAAATACAGCGTATGAAGAAGAACTTACAATCAAATAAAGAAGTTGATTCATAATAGAACTGGTCTGGCTTATGATACTATGGAATGATTGGAGAAATCTGATGATTGGTGGAACGAACAAGTAAAGGCTAGTATGATTTTAATTATAAATTTGGTTTAGATTTTTATTTTAATCTCTTAATTTCTAATAAATGTTTAATTTTGTGATTTTTATAGGAAAGACCAGATGCTAGAAAGTATAAAAACAAGTTGGTAGCTAATATGAATGTGTATGAAGAGGAGTTTGAGGGTGTTTGTGTGACTGGAGCAGAAGGTTGGAGCACTCAGCAAGGAGAACCAAGTTTAGAGTCGATGGTGGGTGCAGAAAATGATGAAGAAGTTGAATCTTTTGATAACGATATGGGACCACCACCAATAATAGGAACATAAAGTAGAAGTGAAAGGTCAGGGTCAAAAAGAAAGCGTAAGGAGAATAACATGATCAACGAGACATGTGTTGCTTGGACTGTCATTCTTGCGCGTAAGAATGAGATAATGGAACATATGATAGAGCGACAACAAGAAGATGATAACATTGTGAGTAGTAGATATTCTGAGCGGGTTACCTGAAGTTAGAAAGTGGTCACCTTTCTATCGAGCGTCACTTTAGTTTCTCTTATCCGATGCAATAAACAGATAGGGTCTTGTAGCATTTACTACTCCAGAATACCGAATAATGTATCTAGAGAGTATGATCGGGGTCAATCTTGATGATTAATAGTCTAGTGACTTTGTTTTTAGATTATGACCATTGACTTTGTGTTGTTTATTATGACTATTTTACTGTTATTTTTTATGATTTTCTAAATGACTTTGTTATGTTATTTTGATTTTTAAAATGGTTGTGTTATGTTATTTTGATTCTCTTTACTTAATATTTCTTTCAATGTTTATTATGGTGTTGCAGATGATTTTATGGATATTATATGATGATGACCATGACTATGAGGGGATTTTGTTAAATATAGTTAATACCGAGATATTGGTCCATAGAACTGATAGAAGTGCAGGATGGCGTCATGTTCAACAGCTTATATATGGAACTGATTAGCAGTGCCATGATATTACACAAATGAACCAGAGAACATTTGAAGAATTTTGTAGGATGCTAAAGACATATATTGGTTTATATATGCATATGTGGGTGTTCCAAGTAGAGCACATGATACAATAGTTTTGACTCACTGTGCAAAAAGCGAAGCTTTTTTCTGCATCCACCAAATAGAAAATATTATATGGTTGACTCTGGATATCCTACAAAGACAAGGTATCCTGGTTCGCATCATAATACTATATATCATCTTCACTACAAGAAAACACGCCTTTTGCGATTGCAAAAGGCGTTGCAAGGCTGTCGCAATAGGCGAAAAGAAACGCCCTTGCGATGGCAACATAAATGTCGCAATTTGCATGTCGCAAACATAGATTCATAGCATAGACGTCGCAAGCCTTGCGAGGGAAAGAAAACGTCGCAAAGGCCTCGCATAACAGCGTGTTGCAACGGCCTAGCAAAGACTGCGACGCCCTTGCGGGAGCTCGACCTGCGACTCCCTTGCAAGGGCGGGCCATGCGAGGGCCTTGCGGGAGCCAGGCCTGCGACTCCCTTGCAAGGGTGCGTCTGCGACGGCCTTGCGGGAGCCAGGCCTGCGACTCCCTTGCAAGGGCGCGTCCTGCGACGGCCTTGCGGGAGCCCGACCTGCGACTCCCTTGCAAGGGCGCGTCCTGCGACGCTTTTGCGATAATCCGTCCTGCGACTTCTTTGCGACGCCTTTATAATTTATTAAAAATAAAATAAAAATATTTTAAATATTTTAAATAATAAATTAAAATTAAAAAAGTTTTTTTCAAATTAAAAATATTTTTAAATAAAATAAATTACAAAATGTTTTTGATAAATCAGAAATCTTGTGAGCGGTCTAAATTTCCCGACCCGGATCCGGTGTCTTCGTCTGCAGCATTAATTTCGGCAAATGCATCAGCTAGCTCTGGATCCTTTTTGGCGAGTATAGACCACAAACGATCAAGCTTGATCAGTTTTTTTTTAAGGAGGGCCACCATTAGACATACGAGAATTGTTCAATCGGAAGCATTGAGAATTAAGATCAGTGATTAAGCGGACTTTTGGGATATGGAAAGTATAATGGAGAATTTTAAACCCTCAATTACAACTTTGTTATTCAAGTGGTTGATACAAATTGTTGAAATCGAAAACATCTTTTATGATAAACATTAGGTAAGAAAGAAGTGTTCAAGGTGTGGTGGAAGGTGTGGTAGGAGCATGTCTTGAATTCATATTTTAAATTTTTTGCTCTTTGACATAATTTTTTTGGTAATTTAGTAGCTCTCAAATTTTGTAGGAGATAGGTTTAGATTATTTTTCTAGGGTATAGCCCACAAATATATTACCATTTTTGGGTATTCAATTGAGCTGGAAATATTAACATATTTTCTATTCTGAATTTGTTGTTATTTACAATAAAAACTTCAACTAGCTTATGGACAAATAAGTTACTTACTAAACTTTATATATATATATATAATAGTTACAGAATATGAATAAATATGGTGATATTGTGAAGATGATATTAGTAAGTAAATTGTATTGTTCTGTTTAATAATTTAATGTGTTATATGCATCACTCTCAGTAAAGAAAATGTGGATTATATATTTAACGAGCTTACTTTATTGAATAACAGATCATAGGAATTATACACATAAGAATATCTAATTGACATAACTGAATCTTTAATAAATTTATATATTCCTAATTTAGTTAGAATAATATCTAAATTAACCCCAATATTCCTCGTCAAAATGTAGTGTGGAGATTCGCAACACCCATTTTTGTCAGTAGATTGTGAAAAAGAACACGCCCGAGATCCTCATTAAGTATATCAACTAACTAATCACTAGTAATGATATGTTTTGTGACAATAACACCATTTTGGATTGCATCTCGTATAGCATGAAAATTATTTTCGATATGCTTAGTACGTTTATGAAAAATGAATTGGCCACAATATAAAATTGCAGCTTTACTATCACAAAATAGACGAGCAAGCATGGTTTTTTTTACACCCAGAGAATATTGGATCGTTGGATTAAACAAATGGAAGAATCTCGTTGGTTACTAACCTATGAAACCCAACTTTATATAATGGAATACATCAAAATTTTGGATCGCTAGATGGGACACATGAAAAAGTTTTGTTGATTATTAACTTTTGAAATCCTATTTTATATTATAGGATACTAACTTTTGAAAACCTACTTTATATTATAGGATATCACAATCAAAATAATTTATTTTAAAATATATAAAGATACGAATTGAATTCGATCATTAGATTTGACACATGCAAGAATCTCGTTACTAACTTTTGAAACATAATTTTATATAATATAATTTTAAAATATATAAAGATACATATTAAATTTCAATCGTTGTATTTGACATATAGAAAAATTTAGTTAATTACTAATTTTTGAAACTTAACTTTTATATAATAGGATCTATTATTATAGGAATTAGATAAGTATCCTGCTGTAAGGTAGAGTTCTTCAACTCAAATGTACTAGAACAAAATTGAACTATAAAACAATAATATGTGATGAATCAAACAATTGTAAGTTACATCTTATCAAGCAAATCATGTTATGTACAATTGATGTCATTGGAAAAAAAGTTAAAATAAAAGCATTCATAAATAAATGATAAAAGGTATAATTGTCAAGCAAATCATAAGCTAAATTTAGTCTGGATCAGAAATGTAAGTTCTAATCTCAGCCGTTTATTCTTTGATCTATTTTTAGGTCCTGATTATTGACTTGAATGTTAACAACATTCCCTAATCGAGAATGTAATATATTCAAATACATGAAAGAACAAAATCACAAACTTATTATATTTGTTCACCACACAATATCCCTATTGCTATTTTGAAATACACAATTAAAAAGGTATAGAAAATTACTGATGGAAAATTAAATATATTATATTAAAAAATTCAGAAAATACAATCAAATTATACGCTATAATACAAATACAATTCTACTGATTATATAAAATATGAGATCAAAAGTTTAAGAAAATGATCAATCCATATGTTAATTGATATATTTAATAATTATAAATCATGAAATTTAAGATTTAGTCTCTTAATAATTAAGGGCTCGATTGGTAACGTCGTTTTTGATGGTGCAATATAATGTGCAGTGCAATACAAGTCTGGTCTTTGTTGAAAAAGACACTCATGTGGTTTTGACCAAAATAATGATACAAAAAAATTGATTGGTGAAACATTAAGAATGCGGTATTAATAGATAATATATAAATAAATAAAGTAAAAATCATAATAATTTTAGGGACTCATAAATTTAATACATCATTAAAAAAATATAAATATCATTGAAAACTAAAAGGTGTAATTTTATAATTTTTTAATATATCATCTAACAATTAAAATAAATTATTATTTATATTTAATTTTTAATAACCTAAATAGTTAAAACTAATATATGAATTAGTCTTACATATTATAGAAACAAAAATTCCAAAATTCCAAAGATTCAACCGAACCCATACACAAATACACGGTGCATTTCAAATTATAAATATTTAATTAACTAAAATAAAGATAATAGGACTTCAGCTTTTTTGTATAAATACGGTGGTAAGAGACTGCTATCTTAAACGATAAGTGCGGTCTTCATTTATATGACAAAATTTACTTCAGTGTTTTTCAAATTTTACATCACTTTTATTTTTAAATGATTGGTGTAAAATATGTGTATTTCACTTTTTGACCCAAGTACGTCCCTCCTTTATACATAACAAGCTCTAAGTTTTTTTTGTCAACTAGCCTACTCACTTTTAATTCCCACTTCTACTACTGTAGATAAGGGTTCGATCTCTGATGCCTTAAAGATTTATAAAGTCACTACACCAATGGACCACCTGTCCTCGACATCAAGCTCTAAGTTTAAAATTTCAAAAATAACCACCTAATACTAAATCAACATAATATATATATTCTACATAATATTCAACATGCAAATTTAACAGATAAATTTATAAGAAATAAGATATTTAATCAAATAAACATGGTGGCAATACATATTAGAATATGATTATCAAGCATATTTATATCGAAAAATGGTCATTTTAATAACCAAATTGAAGGAGATTCGATGAAGACAAATAATTAGAAGAAAAAAATGAGAGATTATGGTGTTGAATGGTTGATAGTTTTAAAAAAGTATTTAATTTTTGTTTTTCATAAAAAAATTTTCCAGTCATTCAAATTTTTAGAAAACTAGTCTTTAAAATTTGGATAACTTGTTTTTATTATAATTTAACATTCAAGTGGTTTTTAGATTCTGTTTAAAAGTAGAAAAACCAATTTTTGGGTAATTAAATTACTTTTGCTAAAAACCAAAATCTATGTCAAAATAAAAAACTAGAAGCTAAAATTAAAAAAAAAAAAAAAACTAAAAGCCAAAAACTAAAATCTAAAAACCAGAAAATATTTTGCCATTCATGGTCTATAGATGAACGAGAGAATATAAAATTTGGATTGAAATTACATTTGTGGTTAAAATTAACGCTCACTTAACGTTTATGTAACTGATGTTATATATTACTTATTAATATGTAATAAAAAAAGTTGATTTTGAATCATGGTATTATATTTGGTTCAACCCCAGTTCGTAATTATTGTTTGCTATATGACGAAGTTGGTTACTAAAATGACTATTTTCTCTATTATATCCATATCAATAATTATAAACGCATGATTTGAGAATTATATAGCATGAATCGATTAAATCATGAGATAAATTTATTTTGGTGAGATGATTCAGTGAAGAGATTGAAGATGTCATCCCAAAATGAGAGTGTCGATTTTAGATTTTGGAAAGCTATTTCTTAACTAAGACGGTTTGGACATTTTGTGAAAATGATTAGGGTTTTGGAGTTTTGTTGAATTGTATAGGATTAACTGAGACGGCTAGAACTTCATGGTTTGCTCAAATCGCTAGAATTTGCCCAGGTAAATAGTGTTCCGTGCCGATAATAAGACTTACTCTAATGTCCGCCTCAAAGTCTTTGGGAGAAATTTTCCTCAAATTAGACGTCGCCGCCTCGCCCTAATAAATTCAAGTTGTACCAACGTGGTCTTCTAAAGAGACATTCCTGTCGAAGAGACAATGTCTTTAACGTGTGGATACTGTATTCAATATATATATTTATTAAATATTAAGATATACCAACTCTTATTTTTCATTCTGTACTCAAGATATATTTATTAATTATTAACCATAGTTGTTAGTTATGTTATCTTCAGAAAATCATATTTTTCTGGTATAAAAATTCATGTAGTTTAAATTTATGAGTATGAGAGAATCAAATAAAAGGAAAATTAGTGTATTATATGTATCGTATTATTATTAGTAATATATTTTTTTTTTGTCAACGGCATACATAAAATCAGATCAAAGAAAACAACACCAGGCCCGACCGACCTAGAATCAGAAGCTTGACATCCGAACTAAGCTGGTAAGGACATCTGACTTAGAATTCAAACCTCTAGGAATAACAGACAGTGTGCATACAGCAAAACGAGAGCTTAACCGCCGGTATTCCTCCTGGTAAGTAACAAAAGCCGGCCACTCTTCTGGACGTTGAATGATTTACCACACTGACTCGCAGTCTGTTGACACATCGACCTCTGAAATGTGACGCTCAAGTAATGCACCTAAGGATCGGAGAACTGCCTCCACCTCTGCATAGAGTGAAGAAAGACACCGATGTCGTCTCTTTGTTCCTGAAAAACCTCCTCCACTGTATATATGGAAAACAAATCCAACCGAGCCCCATCTGATGGTCAGTGGCTTTCCAGGAAGCATCCACGAAATATCTAAAGCCTATGAACGACTGATTGGCTGTGGTATAGTAAATCCATGCGGGCTTGACAAAGTCAAGCGAAAACTTACTATAGGCTATCGGAACCATGGTACCAAATCGGGCAGCAGACCACTCCTTATGGTCAGAGACCGCCCTTGCCAAAACTAGACGAGGATCCAAATCCACGTTCGAGAAACAGAACGCGTTCTTGGCTTTCCAAATCTGCCACATAATCCATGGGAAAACCTCAGACACAGTCTCCCTTGGAATTCGCCAACAGAGATAATCTATGTTGTACCAAACAGAACAACCCCATAGCTGAAGGTATGAGGTACAAAGCCTAGACCTGGAGTGCCGGTGGACACTCAAATATGACATGAAAGATTGATTCAGCCTATGCTCCACAACGCATGCATCTAGCATCCCTACCGAGGCCTCGTTTAACCAAATTCTGGTAGACCGCTGTGCACCCTGACAACGTCTGCCAAATAAAATGCTTTATTTTATTAGGACAGTCTAACTTCCAAACCTTGTCAAAGAACATGTCAGCCGAAGAACCCATTTAAGGCTGAGTTGTGATCGGTTAGCTAGTGTTTGTAACCCGATTTTACCGAACATCTCCCTGATTTTGTCAAGCGCCAGCCTCAATAATCTGAACGTTGATTTTTCGGAAGACGAATAGCCAATATCAGCTGGACATCTCTGAGGTCAATATACTGTCGCACTAACATCTCCTTCCGTGTGATGATCTAAAAATTGATCAACAGTCATTTCCGGGAATAAGTATAGATCCGACCAATATGCTGGTCTTGGATAAATATTCAGAATCCATGGGTCTTGCCACACTCTATTCAGTTTCCTATCACCAATCTTTCGAATGAGCCCTTTGGAAATCAAAGATCTGCTAGAAAGAATACTCTGCCAACCATAGGACGATCCTTGTTGTGTTTGAGCATCTAATAGAATTTTGTCCTTATAATATTTTCTTTTCATTACTTTGGTCAAAAGCGAGTCAGGAAATTCTAGTAACCGCCAAAATTGTTTCGCTAGGAGAGCCGTATTAAAATCTTCTAACAGCCAAAATCCCAGTCACCCTTTCGATTTCGGTTTACACAAATCCTATTATTTCTTCCAATGTATTCTGCTAGAAGAAGCTGAATTTGCCCACCAAAAATGAACAATAGCAGACTGCACTTCCCTAATGACCGTTTTCGGTATCCGATAACAAGTCATCGCATAAGTTGGTAATGCTGTCAAAGTCGATTTAATTAAAATCTCATTTCCAGCCTTGGACAGGAAGCGAGTTGACCAATTAGCTACGCGGGCTTCCAATTTTTTCCACCACATACGTGAAATTTTCGCTTTAGACCCACCAATACTCTCTGCGAGGCCCAGATACATCCCCAAGCCACCCAAATTCCTAATTCCCACAATTTCTTGGATTCTGGTTATAGGAGCCTACCATACCGACTTACTAAATTGGATAAAGGTTTTATCAAAATTGATTCTCTGCCGTGAGACCATCTCGTACTCTGTAAGAATATTAAGTATTTGTGTGGCCTCCGCGTTAGTGGCCTTACAAAAAAATAGAGTATCACCCGCAAAAAGCAAATGAGAGACTACCAGGCTCTCACGCGCAATTTGTAAACCAATTATAAGACGTCTTTCCACAGCCTTATTCAATTTACCAATCAGAACTCCTTGTTGTAAGCCACGTAGCGGAACGAATCTTCCACTCGAAACCCCATTTTTTAAGACTGAATACTCTACACTAGAAATACACCACATAATTCATTGTACCCAATTATTAGAGAACCTTAATTTTAGTAGCAATGATCGTACGAAACTCCATTCGACCCTATCATATGCTTTACTCATATCTGTCTTTATTGCCATGAAATCACCCTTCACAGAACTATTTGTCCTTAAGGCATGAACCATCTCCTGAGCAATCAGAATGTTATCTGAAATCAACCGCCCAAAAATAAATGTTGACTGTGTTTGTGAAACAAGCTTTTGAAGAACCCGTTTTAACCGTAGACACAGAACCTTAGAAATAATCTTGTAACTAATGTTACATAAGCTGATTGGTCTAAAATTGGCCATTCTTGTTGGCCGAGAAACTTTTGGAATAAGAAAAATATTTGTCTTATTCAAGCTTTTCTCGAAAATACCCGATTATAGGAAAGAATTCACTAACGACACCAAACCCCCCTTAATTATCTCCCAAGAGTGCCGGTAAAAATGAGCCGTCATTCCATCCGGATCAAGATTTTTATTCGGGTTCATCATGAACAGGGCACTCTTGAATTCTAATTCCCTAACTGGACGCATCAATATCTTATTATCTAGGTCCGTGATCTTATTTTCAAGATCCTCCACTTTGACATTGCTGACTCCATTGCTTGAAAAAAGGTTGGTAAAATAATTCTAAACCTCGTGAACTATGTCTCCCTCTCTGGCAACCCACAAACCTCCCTCAGTTTCACTAAACCATGAAACAATTTAGTATTCTCATCTCCAACATGTAACCTCTGATTGATACTTTTCTGTTTCCAATATATTTCTTCCTCAAGATAAGCCTCCTTTAGTTTAGTGGTTGCTTCAACTAACCCAGCAGGATCTATAGTAGTATTACTTATAGAATCGTCCACCAATCTCTTTAAATCCATTATTTTTTGCTGCCTCGGTTGAACAGTTTCACTTCTCTTGTGTGAGATTTCCTTACGACACCTCCTAATCTTCTCTGAAAATAAGACGGAAGCATTAACCCGAGACCCTCCCATGTCCAACTACGCTCCACTATATCTTTGAACCCAGTTTTACCGATCCACCTTTTATCAAAGCAAAACCGAGTACATCGGAAATTAAAAGGTTGGTCCTGAAAATGTCCTAGTATTGGTCTATGATCAGACCCTATCATATCCAGGTAATGAATTTCCCCTATTAGAAATAATTCATGTCAATCACCATTACCATAAACATTATCCAGAACACACCGTACTATTTGTTACTACGAACTCATCGCCAAGACCATGAATTTCCAACTTTTGGGAAATCCAACATACCACAATCTCTAAACCCAGTTTTACCGATCCACCTTTTATCAAAGTAAAACCGAGTACGTCGGAAATTAAAAGGGCTGTCCTGAAAACGTCCTAGTATTGGTCTATGATCAGACCCTATCATATCAAGGTAATTAATTTCTTCTATTGGAAATAATTCATGTCAATCACCACTACCATAAACATTATCCAGAACACACTGTACTATTCCATTACTACGAACTCATCGCCAAGACCATGAATTTCCAATTTTTGGGAAATCCAACATACCACAATCTCTAAGCATATTATTAAATTGTATAAAGGATGTTGGACTTCTGAGAACCTCCCCCCCCCCCCCCCCCCCCCCTTGTTTTTCGTGGTTACCCGAAATCTCATTAAAATCACCACTAATTATCGAAGGCCAAGTTCTAGTTGTGCTCATTCTTGTTAGACGTTCCCAAACATATGCTCTATTTCCCTTTATCGGTTCACCATATATAAATGTAATGTGCGACCGTACAGTAGAAATGTCCAAAGAAATATCGATCATATTCCTATGTTTGTAATTAATTATGACATTATAATTATCCTGATAAAATAATGCTAAACCTCTAATAGCTCCTATAGGTTCAACAATTGTCATGAATTGTAAACCCAAATGCAATTGCAATTTTTTTGCATAAAATAAAAATTGTTTTTAGTTTATGCCAAAAATAAAAATTTTGGTTTAAAATCTTTCCAAATATCACGAAGATAACTTATTGAAAATTTATTGTCAATACCCTCACAATTCCAACATAGAAATTTAAATATCATAAGTTAGACTTCATGGAGTCTTTCTCTTGCTCCTTCTGGTTGCCTTCCTTTGGCTTGCCATGACGTTGTGTCACTCGAGGGGACATAGTACCCACCATCGCCATTTTCTTGGTACACACTCCTCTGAGGGGAGTCAGCATCTGAGATCCTACTTTCCCAGCCCCTAAAGGAGGCTTAACCAGTCTCGCCTCTTTGCATTTCTGCAACTTGGCTGCAAATTCTTCATGGATCGGGGCTTCCTCATCCACCGTTAATGTTTGGCGAGTACTCAACTCCGCCTCCATCACAAGTTCTTCAAGGACAGAGTCCTCCATTGCATCCAAATACGCCAAAAGCCCCGACTCCAAATCCCCCTCCAACTGAGGTTCCAGAGCAACATTTGCTGCATCCACACCACCATCAAACTGAAAAATGGTCGTCTCACCTTCTTAGCCGACAAGGATAAGTCTATCTCAATGTTTCCAGTTTCCTGAAAGAAAAACAGAAAACCTGAGAGACTTACTATCTGAATATTACACACACGAATGTACAATAATAACTTCACCTGCCCAAATGTGTCCAAATTGGCCTCAACTACAGAGACTTCTCTGCCTCTCTTATCCCCCGCAGCCTTATTTAAGTTCGAACTAGATTTAGCAACAATTCCTTAAGACTTTTTCCCTGCTAAAATCACTCCTCAAAACTCTTGTTACGGTCTGTTTGACCAACAGTTCTAAGCTGCTCCCCTCCCATATCTCTATTGTCCAATTTTGCCTTGTAACATGCGTTGGTCTCATGTGTGATTCTGTAACAAAAAGTACAATAGCTTGCTAGACGTCTGTATTCAAACATGACCTTTGAGTCCATACCCTCTTCAAATTCCAAGACTGAAGAGAAAATTAGAGGTTTTGAACACGGTAACTCTAGCAAAACCTGCCCCTTTTCCACTTCTACTTTAATCACCGAACCTATTGAGCTAGCCACTAATTTGTAGACCTCATCTACCATATACTCGAATGGTATTTCGGTAATTCTCAGCCAGAGTTTTATACTACTAGGGTAATCAGCGTCTGCTATAGCCTTCCAATGGGCATATGAGACCATCCAACCGTCAAAGTTAATACAAACC
The DNA here is from genome assembly GCA_023374145.1 of Lepidium sativum. Taxonomy (NCBI): domain Eukaryota; kingdom Viridiplantae; phylum Streptophyta; class Magnoliopsida; order Brassicales; family Brassicaceae; genus Lepidium; species Lepidium sativum. The sequence continues at coordinate 1,088 of JAKUCM010000835.1, read as the reverse complement.
ATAATCACGAACACTTACCAGATTTGATTCAGTCTGAAACTCGAACTGAAAACGCCCATTACCCAGATTTAGGCCCTTGACTTTTCCCACTAAGCTCCAAAACTGAGGCATTCTGAATAAGAATGTGTCAATGATCTGCACCTAAGGATTCAAACAACGACCATCAATACTTTAGAACTACATGCTAATAAGGCCGATAATATAAGAGACTTTGTTGTAACACGAGTTTTAACCCTATATCATACTGCAAGTGCACATCAAACGTAATAGTATTTAGGGGTCGAATTCCTCAGAGAACCAGATTACACTTTTGCCTTCTATCGAATTCCAAGCTATATCAATCAAAATCAGAGAAGTAAATACTAACAACTTAAACACGAATGTAACCAAATAACTAAAGCAATCAGATGTCGGGTATTCATTCCGGAGTTAGAACTCTCATCAGGAAAAGTATTCAGGAACAAATCTGAGCATATTATCGGCTTGAACATATATAAAGATAAACCAATTCTCGTTGAATCTACCCTCTACTAATAATCTAAAGGTCCTAACTCTTGTTAGAATCAGATTCCATGGGTGTGTAACAAGCATTACAATCCTTCATTCCAACTTCTTCTAGTATTTTCTTGGCATATCTTCTTGTCTTAAAGTTATGCATCCTTCTTCTTGTATAACATCTATACCTAGATATTATGTCAATTTACCAAGAGCACTCATCTGAAATTTACTAGACATACCTCTTTTAAACTCGTTGATCATATATTGGCTTGAACCCGTTACCAATAAATCGTCGACATATACGGCAACAACTATGAATCGCCGTTTTACTTTTTTTCAATACAACGAGGCCTCCTTCGTACATCTAGTGAATTTGAACTCCTTAAGAATTTGATTTAGCGTGTCATTCCATGCCCTTGGAGTTTGCTTCAACCGATAAAGAGCTTTACACAACTTGTAGACTTTTCTTTCTTTTCCTTTAATCACAAGTAATTGCTTTAATCATAGGATTTCACGTAATACAACGGACATGGCAGGGTATTTAACCTCATTCGAAGAATGTGAGACAGTTGTTGCGTCATTGTTTTCCA
>JAKUCM010000834.1:0-20127 GCA_023374145.1 Lepidium sativum | reverse complement strand
TGGATGATCTATTATAAATTTTGGATAAAGTATGTGTTACCAATTTTTGCAATAAAATATATATATGCGATGGTAAATTTTATATCAATAAAGTAATAATTAAATATTAATGTTTTTACCGTTAATTATTGTATGTATAAATATTAGTAGTCGACTCTGATAAATTTAATATAAATAATCTAGAATGTTAGATATAACCGAAATTATGTTTAACTAAATAGTTAAAAAACATTGTATAAACATGAAATATTATTGTCCACGTGGACTTATGCTTAAACCTATAAACTATAAGACAGACTTATAAATCATATAAAATGTAAATGATATAATCTATATAATATTATTATGGACTATTATAAAAAAATTAATTTATTGTAAAGATCTAAATTTTATATCTGAAAATTATTAGTGGTTTCCATTTATGAATTTGATTAGAATTTGTTAGGATTTTATAATACTATTTGTTATAGTATCTTATAATTAAAGTTACTTTTTGTAATTGCATAATTTTTAAATATATTTGGCGAAAGTTTTTGGGAAAGTAATATCCAATGAATTTTCAAAGTTTAGTGAAAATTAATAAATCGTCTATGGGGTGTATTGGATAAGGTTTAAGTATTTTGGTGGATTTTGGAATTGATGGGTTAATAAATTTCAAAGGTTTTTTTTTCCTCCTCTTCATTTCAAAAGTATTCTAATACTATAAGAATTTTAGATTTTATTAAGTTGTAAAGTGTTGGTTTAATATAAAATAAAACGTGTAATTAATATCTATATTAGTTTCAAATATCTTCATCAAACATTATATTTTGTTAACAATAATATCAAAAAAGTTCGATCTATTATTCAAATCCTATAAAACTCCAAATAATATTTAGAAGAAATAAATTTCAATGTACCTTGGAGTCCAATAGGAGGAGTTCAATGTCTATTAGAATATTGCTCTTTTTGAAATTCCTAGCTTCCCAATGATGCAAGAGTCGTGCAATGACCTCTTCATTGCAGAATAAACCTTCCTTTCATCAAGCATATCAAAAGTGAATGATTTGGAAGAGGGGACGGTAATTTGTGGTGTCATCTTTTGGTAAATGGAGATGGAGGCGTTAATATGGTGGTTTGTTATCTCTCGAATAGTTTGAGAAGCTGAGGCAAGGGACTAATATTTATATACAAAAATGTAAATTTAATGTGAGATAGTGGGGTTTGGTGAGTAAATTACAAAGTGGAGGGGGGGGGGGGGGGGAATTTAATGTAACATTTAGTTAATGTCTAACGTTTACTCTATTAGTTGTGACTAAAGGGGGAATATGAATCAACTATGTCATTGATCTCTCACGTTTAGGCCATTGGTTGTGATTAAGAGGGGAATATGAATCAACAAGTTATATTGAAAACGTTACTAAACATTAGTAATCTACTAATGCCAGGTCACTCTAAACGACTATCATTGCTTGCTTCACTTTCATTAGGATCAATTGTTTCCATTTTTACATATTGATCAAAGCAGAAATAAATGTCTCCCACTTAGTGGGGTTAGTGGAGTCTTTACTTTGGGTAGTCATTAATTAGCTGCTTGTGGTTTCATGTCACTTTATTTTCTTTCTTTCTGAAATCTTTGTATATAAAATAGAATAAAAACGAATAAAATGTTTTATATAACATATTTGGCGTTTATAATAATTAGAGATTGTGTCGTTTCCAAACCGGACTGGGAAGTTTCCGGTCACATAAAATCGAGTTGTAAAGAAGTTTCAGATGTAACTTGATTTAATGTGAGACCTTTGAATGTCTATATTACAACAAGTAATGTGATTAAGCAAATCATTGTTTTTGTTTTTTTTTTTTAAAAATATTTGTACAAATAAGATGATGTGGCAACAATATAGGAGTTTGAGAAAGATGAGTTAAATGGCTTAAGAGGTCTCAAAACCTTTCTTTTATTAGTATAGACATTGGTTTTATTTAATGTTCGAGTTCTGTATTAGTATTTTAACTAGTTATAATTGCACAATTCCTATTTATTTTATTTCATTTTTATTTAATTGGCCGAAAAGGTATAAAATTGGATTCTCTCTTGGAATTTATTATGGAATTATGAAAAATATAAGATTATTAATTAATAAATACTCAAAGAAAATAAAATTTCAACATAAAACAATTATTTTGAAAGTTTCCTGATTCATCATCATAAACATACAAATAATTGAAGAGTCCATTAGATTTTATGAGTGATACAAATAATTGAAGTGTTTCTTTTTCTCTTTCATTCGGGTTTCGGGGAGGGTCGAGTTTCGTTTAGGTTTTGTTAGGTTTAGCAGTTAGGGTTCGCGGGTGTGTTTTTCGATTTGGGTTTTGGTGTAGGGAGAGGGGGAGTCTCTTGTCTGGCTTAGGGGAGGTTGATAGGTTTTATTCTTACGATTTCATCGGAGTTATTCGCTTAGGGTCGGGGTATGGTTTGTAGACTGTGGGGTGGGAGTCCGTCGTGGTTTTTGAAGTGTTGGTTTCTCTTTGGGTTATGGGTCTCTCTTCTCTCCGTGAGCCGTTGTTGTCTCTGCTCAGTTATGATTTTTGGTAACAAGGTTTTTATTCCATTTGGTCTGGTAGTTCGATGGCAAATTGATGATAATAGTTGTTATCCGATATCTCGGATGACTTTGGTTTCTAAGTCATGCTCTCGGGGGATCGATTCAACAAGTTCTGATAACATCAATTTCAGAGTTTGTTGGGTGGTGATGATCCTTCGATTTAGGAAAAGAGTACCCTTCGATCAGAGGGTTTTTGTTTTCCTTTTTGTTTATGGTGAATGTTCTGTATGTTTTCTGGTGATGACCCTTCGACTTAGGAAAAGAGTACCTTTCGATCAGAGGGGATTGGTTTTCCTTTTGTTTCATGGTGAAAGTTCTGTATGTTTTCTGGTGATGATCTTTCGATTTGGGAAAAGAGTACCTTTCGATCTGAGGGGATTGATTCCTTTTGGTTTATGGTGTAGTTTCTGTATGTTTTCTAATAATTACGGTCAATTCTCTAATGAGATCTAGTGAGTTTTTAGGGAATTGTGTATGTTTCTCTGGCTACTGTTCCAGAGTGTGAAGATACACAGTTTGGTAGTAATTTGTTTTGATCATGTGCAAAATGGGGTGATAGATTGTAGTGCTGAGGGACTAGTGTGTATTGCTCTAACTGAAAAGGAAATGGAATTTAGTCCAAATTACACTCGTTTCATTGCCTGTGGATGTGTCTGGGAGACAATGTTTGTCCAAAATTTACAGCCTAAGATTATATTCAGATCTATAGGAGAGAGTTGGTTGATAGGGACTGATGGGTGTAGTGTTACTGACTACTACCAAGTCTGTGTTTTCTGGTCTGGGGTTAAAGTTTGGTCTCTTTTGGTTCAAGGTCGATATAGCGGCTGGTTTTCCCGGGAATGTTCCATCAAAATCCGAATGGCTCTGGAATGGTGGATAATTGACAAAGGACAGCAGATAAGCTTTCTGTTCTCCTTTAAATTGTCATATGTGATACTAGGAGGTTTTCAAGTCCTCTTCACATGGATTTGGATAGAAATTGAAATTCAAAATATAGGCTGAGTTATAGGGGATTCATACAGTTTGATTTGGATAAGTTTTACACTTTGGAGTTTGTTAAAATTTGGTGTTATTCAAATAATAACAATCCTAGAAAATAGGACGGGTCAACAAGTCACAAATGACGGCTGGGTTGTTTATATAAGTATTAATGAGAGTATCTTCTAGTCATATCCAATTCAACATGACAATTGCCCTCTCTCGTGCTGTGCTTTTTTTTTGTTTTCCATAGTGATTTCAATCTCATGGCTCAATTAGGAATTCATAAAAAGAGTGTGGGGACTAAATCCCCACCTCATTTACTCAAAATCAAAATTCCAAAAATTGACAATTCCGAATTGTTGGCACGTAGCTCTAAAGTCATGATGGGTCGGTGTCTGAATCCGGTCATTCAGAATGTCGATACTTTCCTATTTCGGATGCCGCTGTTTTGGAATCTAGTGGGTAAGGTAAGAGGTCTTAATTTGGATAATGGTCGCTTTCAATTTGAATTTCAAACTGAATCTGATCTGATTAGTGTGCTTGATTATGGTTCTGTCAATTTCGATAATTGGATGGTTGCGTATGCCCCGTGAAAAGCGATGGCAGACGCGGATTATCCAAATTTAATTAGATTTTGGATTAGGATAACTGAGATTCCATTCAAATATCGAGTGGAGGAGGTTTTTTAGGGTGGTAGCAGGAGCTTTAGGTTCATTTATTACTATAGATGTCATAAAGGGTCAAGTTCCATGCTCTAGGCCTCTGATTTTCTCTTCGATTTTAGAGTTTGAGGAGGGTAGAAAATCAAAAGTGATGTTTGAGTACAAACGACTGGCTGGTTTCTGTTCACTTTGCTATCGAATGACACACGATGCTAGCGTGTGTTATAAAGCAAAATCGAAATTTAAGGAACCTAATAGTATAAGCAACATAATGGCTGGGATTTCTAGAAAAACTAGGAGTTTTAAGGGAGTTCTGGTTGGGGGTAAGAGAAGTGTCGGTACAGTGGCTAGGGCTGTGGCGTCTAGGGATACTAGTGAGGGGAGTAAGAGAAGTCGAGGGATGGATTCGGCTCTGGCTCCAATGGCAAAAAGTGGTTAGGTATGGATTATCATAATAGTTTTTATGGAATATTGGTGTCTGGTTTTGTTTGTAACTAATTCCTCTTGTCAGGAATCTGAAAAGTAGGATACTAGGAATGCAGTCTCTGGGAAAATGGTCCGCAGACCCTTGTTTCAGAATGTATCGGGCAAGGCTGCTGTGTTAGATGCTGCAACAGAGTCGGTTCCCAATGACCCTATCCCGGAGCTGAATGGTGTTGAAGGGACGGTCCCTATGGTGCAGCCAATAAATTTCCAGATTGGTCAAGTTAATGAAATGGCTGAAATGGAGTGGGTGAATGGCGAAAATATAGAGGCAACACTAGATAATGCTGAGTTGGAGCTCCAGGAGGCTGCAATGTTGGATGTTGTGTTAGCTGAGGAGAGTTTGGCTGATAGGCAAGAATTAACAGAGGCTGAAGAGGCTCAGATCCACAGTGAGTTTATTGAAAAAATGCAGAATGACAGACAGATCCAATACCTAGACCAATGGTGGCGATGGGAAAGCTGTTCTCTAAAGGCACAACGCTGCTACATGGAGTGAATACAAAGAAAATGATCATGTTGGGAACGATGTCACCAAGGAAGACATCTAGGTTGAATAAGCCGAAAGAGGTGAAGCCTAAGGATTCAAAGACAGATTCCAACAAAACCTAATTAGATGATTTTTCGTTGCTCCTTTTATTTGGATTACAAGTTTAGTTTGAGTTGGCTAATAAGTCCTTTAGGATATTTTGGATATTTGTTTCGGTTTCTTGTCAATGTAATAATTATGAGATTTGAGAACTCATTTGGGCCTCATGGCCATTGTGTTTGGTATTGTACATTTGTGGTTTTAAAGAGAATTAAAATGAAACCTCAGCCCAATTTGTTAAGAGTACGACCCAACAGCGGCCCAATAACATAAAAAATCAAAGTTATATTGATCTTGCACTTAACATTACTAACACACGTGGACCTATTTGGAAGTATTAGGGCCTTTTATTTAATGGGCTGTTTTTGATATTTATGGTAGAAGAGATGGTTATTATATTGGGAGAAGTGATTGATGCGTGGTGTCTATTCCTCAATCTAAAATTTTATTCTAGATATACTAAATATGTAGTAAGTGGGAGGAAGAGTAATGAACTTAAGACAGTTCACTTGTTATTCATTTGCATATGATTTTAAAAACGCTTTGTTGGAGTTGTGAGGGAATTGGTAATAAGGTAATAATTAGCTACCTTAGGGATATTTGGCGGAAGTATAGACCTGAGTTTCTCTTCTTATCAGAAACAAAAAATTCATATATGTTTCTGGAAAAAATACAATTGCACTTAGGATATAAAATTTTAACAACGGTTGAACCAATCGGGAATAGTGTTGGTTTAGCATTATTCTATTCAGACCATTATGATGTGGATATTAAATATAAGGACAAAAATATGATTGATATTTCAATAGAAATTGAAGGTCATACAGTGTATTTAACCTTCTTTTACGAGGAGCCAGTACAAAGATATCAGGATTATGTATGGGAACGTTTAACCCAGATGGGGATCCGTAGACAAGAACCATGGTTAATCATAGGGGATTTTAATGAGTTAACTGGGAATCATGAAAAACAAAGAGGTGTTTTGCGAAATGCTATTTCTTTTAGGTCTTTTAACAAGATGATCCAGGACTGTGGTTTGGTGGAATTCCCGAAAATTGGTAATTTCTGGTCCTGGAGGGGTATTCGACAGAATGGTGTTGTATGTTGTATACTAGATAAAGCATTTGGTACAGGGAACTGGCACGATGTTTTCCCATTATCGGAGGTGGAATATTTGGAGATGATTGGGTCTGATCATAGACCGATTATCGGTCAGTTCAAGAATCAAATCTCTAAGTCTCAAAAGCGATTTGTTTTTGATAAGAGGTGTATTAATAAGGAAGGGTTTAAAGAGATAGTGAAAAAGAGTTGGCAGGGTCCTTTCTCTAGTAGTCGGCTGTCTTTTGCTGATAAAATTGTATGTTGCCGCCGGGAAATCTCACACTGGAGGAGTAAGAATGCTCCTTCAGGGCGCCGAAATTTAGAAGAATTAAAGCAAATTTTGGAGGATTGTAAATCTGCTCCTGTGGATGATCCGAGGGGTATTCTGGAGGCTACAATGAATTTTAAACAAGCTTATATGGAAGAAGAGGCTTTTTGGAAACAGAAAAGCATAATTAAATGGCTTAAGGAGGGTGATGAGAATACTAGATTTTTCCATGCACAGACACAACAACGAAGAGCAAGGAATAAAATTGTCGGCCTCTTAACTCCCCAGGACGTATGGGTTACCAGAAAGGAGGATTTATTTGGGGAAGCGTCGCGATATTTTAGGGATTTATTTACAAGTGCAGGTTGCACACAAATAAATTGTGATATTATTGAATCACGAGTGACAAATTCAGACAATTAATGGTTGCTGAGGGCAGCAACTGAGGAAGAGGTTAAAACCGCATTATTCATGATGGATCCGGGTAAAACACCGGGTCCGAATGGCATGACTGTTATGTTTTTCCAATTTTCCTAGGAGGTGGTTAAGGCAGATCTACTGCAATTGATAAATAATTTCTTGATTTAAGGATTCTTTGAAAGGCGCTTGAACAAGACAAATATTTGTCTTATTCCCAAAATAGATCGTCCAACAAAAATGTTGGAATTTAGGCCGATAAGTTTATGTAACGTAGGTTACAAGTTGATCTCAAAAGTTATGAGTTCATGTTTGAAAAAATTCTTGCCTAAGCTAGTTTCAGAGACATAGACAGCCTTCATACCGGGAAGGTTGATATCTGATAATATTTTGATAGCACAGGAAATGTTTCACGCTTTGCGTACAAATGGTTCAGTTAAAGGTAGGTATATGGCTATCAAGACTGATATGAGCAAGGCCTATGATAGGATTGATTGGAGTTTTGTACGGGATATGCTCATTCAAATGGGCTTCTCTGCCAAATAGGTGGACTGTATTATGTTCTGTCTAACATCTGTGGAATACTCTGTGCTTATTAATGGGGAACCCTGTGGAAGTATTATACCACGAAGGGGACTCCGTCAAGGGGATCCATTATCGCCTTATATATTTATTTTATGTACGGAATGGCTGATCTGTAGATTCAAAGTGGCTGAGAAGGAGAAGTTGATTACGGGGTTATCCATCGCAAGGACAAGTCCTGCTATCTCGCATCTTCTGTTTGTAGATGATAGTCTATTTTTTTGTCAGGCAACTATAGCAGAGGCCAGACGAATATTATTGATTTTAAAGGAGTATGAGTTGTTTTCGGGCCAACAGATAAATTTTGTGAAGTCCGCTATTCAATTTGGACAGGTAGTTTCGGAATCGGTAAAAACCTCGATTCAACAGGTTTTAGGGATAACCAAGCTAGGTGGTATGGGTACGTATTTAGGTATCCCAGAAAGTCTAGGGGGTGTAAAAACTAAGATTTTTGCTTTTGTGCGGGATAAGTTACAAGCACGTATCAGTAACTGGTCAACTAGATTCCTCTCGAAGGCTGGAAAGGAGGTTTTGATTAAGTCTGTCTTAACAGCTTTACCAACTTATGTGATGTCTTGTTATAGTCTACCCAAGGGTGTTGTCCATACCTTAATTTCGGCAATAACAAACTTTTGGTGGTCTGGTACGGGAGAAACTAGAGGCATACATTGGCGTCAATGGAGGACGTTATGTAAACCAAAGATGGAGGGTGGTTTGGGTTTTAGAAATTTGGAAAATATTAATTCGGCTATGTTAGCAAAACAACTTTGGAGGCTCTTAGATTTCCCAGAATCTCTATTGGCAAAGGTACTAAAGGGCCGATACTATAGAGATCAATGTCTGTTAGAGGCTCCTTTGAGAGTATTACCATCTTATGGGTGGCGTAGTTTGTATTCGGCAATATATCTCGTTAAAAAAGGCTGTATTCGGCGAATTGGAGATGGAAAATCACTTAAAGCTTGGTATGATCCATGGATACCAGACAGGAGTCCTAGACCGGCGCTATGGTCAGATTTGAATTTGTTTCCTGATATGACGATTGATCATTTTATTGATAAATCTATGGGCAAATGGAAGGAGGTGTTAGTCCGTCGGTATTTTGACCCTCAGGATGTTTGTTGGATACTGGGCATTCTAGTCCCAACTCGGGCGCGTCCAGATTACTGGGGCTGGCACTACACCCCAACAGGAAGATATTCGGTTAAATCAGGATACTGCTTGGCTGAACAATTGACTGATAATAGCCTGGGTTAGTGGGGCCCATGTTTTGAGGCCCTGTATAGTATTATCTGGAAGTTAAACTGTCCAAATAAAATTAAACATTTCCTCTCGCAAGCTCAATCTGGTTGCATTGCGGTCAGTAAAAATATGGACCAGCGAGGGATTAATTGTGAAAAGAGGTGCGTCTGGTGTGATGAAGAACAAGAGTCTGTTAATCATGCTTTGTTTTTTTGTCCACCAGCTCTCCAAGTCTGGGCATTATCATGCATCCCATCGGCACCAAGTATTTTCCCGGGTGCGTCTGTTTGGTTTAATTTGGATTATCTTTTTCAGATGATGAAGGTTAAGCAGGAATGCCAAATTTTCCCATGGATCTTATGGCAGATCTGGAAAGCGAGGAATGCCTTTTGTTTTGCGGGTACAACCGTGGATCCGCTAAGGGTGTTGAGTTTTGCTGTGTCTGACCATGCAGAGTGGTCAACGACAAATTTAGAGGGGGCCAATCTTGGTGGCTCTTATCCAAATTGGCATCGTGTCAGAAAATCAAAGCTAGCTTTCCCTACCACAGCTAATATGCAGTTCACAGGTTTTAAGTGTTATGTGGATGTGTCCTCGAAGGATACCGACCAATATTCTGGTTTAGGTTGGTACTGCTTCTCAGATTCAGTGGGTGGAGAACAGACGGGAGCGAAGGGTGTGCGACGGAGTCTTTCAGCCCCACATGCGGAGTTGGAAGCGGTGATTTGGGCGATAGAATCCTTGGCGGCTCTTCAAGTTTCTGAAGTTGAGATTTCGACAGATTGTGAGACGGTGCTGCAGGTTTTGATCATCCTGACGACTGGCCTGCTTTTAGTCCTTAGGAGGTGTTCGCACGGGTTTGCTCTTCCTTCTCAGTCTTCTCACTGTCAGTCATACCGAGGTCGATCAATCATAAAGCAGACGCTTTGGCCAGACGGGATAGGAAATTCCTATATGATCGGTGAACTTTTATTCTGATGTTTTTATTAATATGCCGTTGTCAAAAAAAAAAAATCAATAAATGATTGAAAATCAGAAAGAATATGACCAAAATATCCTCACAAACATTGTAAAATCTAATGACATTCATGTAATATTTTAAATGGTCTTTAAGACCGTTCAAATTGTTACAATTCTTTTATTATATATTTAATGGAAACCTACCAGATTTTTACATTACGAATTACAAGTTATAACCGACTTGAATTATGGTACAATTAAATATCAAAACAATTACTTTGTGGATTACAAAAAAAATTAGGATGAAATGGGAGGTTGAATTTATAACCGAGATATTAGGTGGATGTAGCAGTTGGCCCTTTGAAGAAAAAAATGATCGCTAGAGTATGTGTTCTACATAACACAATCTATTAACTCAACCATGGATCAAAAATACCGTTTAGTGAAGTCAAAAGAATTCTTGAACCACTTTGTTGTTTGATTGAGTCGACTACTTCTTAATCTTCTTCTTACCATTTCTGGATATTTCTTCCACCTTAACCTTTTTTCCTAACATCTCTTCTTTACATCTTCGATCAGCTCTTCTAATGTATCAGATCTCATCAAAACATATATTTACTTTACTCTAATCTACATTTATTAGCAAAATATTAAACTGTAATACAAAATTATATAACAACAAAAATTAAAACACATAATCTAAATAAAATTACAATACCATACCAAAATATTTTGTTGTGTGAAATCCATCTTTACTGATATGTAATATTTTTTTCTATATATATTTTTTGTTTTAAGACCTTTTATTATATGCTTATATCAAAATTAAATTTATAAAAATGTATATGAAATACTAAAATTGTATAGAGTAAAGTAACAACAAAATTAATTATAAAAGTATAATTGTGGAAAAATTGAAATGCAACAAAAAAAAGACAAAGAAAAGCAAAATACTTAAATGATATGCCATTTGAAGTAAAGCTTAAATGAGTTTTTCTAACTAATTTAAAATGAGAGTGATATTAAAAGAGAAATATGCCATTTGAAGTAAAGTTTAAATGTTTGAATATGAAACTCGACAAGTTGTTGAATGACAATATATCTAGTAAAGTATATATTTTAAACATGTAGGAAACATTATTTGGTAATATTGATTTTTGTTTCAGTTAACAAGCAATACATACGGCCAAAAATGTGGACTAAAACCAATATGAATATCATGTACACGTATATGTGTATTGGAACTGGATTAGCTTGGATCAGGTGTAGTGTTGTATGTGACTTAGACAAAACTTATCAATAGCGTAATTAATACTATAACACATTTACTACTAAACTCTCATCCTAAGTCTTCAAATTTTGTTGATCCTTTTGAACAAAAAGGTGCAATATCACAATTAAACTCGAAGCTTGTAGTCACATTATCAAAAGATCAAAGCACAATGCGGTTGAGAGTTGTAAAAGTAAATTTCAATAATTGAACCAAAATACGATTAAACATTTTCATTTTAGTAACTCCTGCCCCAATAGGTCCATTTCTTCGCAGGCTTTCCTGAAGCGAAGCAGAGAGTGCCTGTACAAACACACAAAGACATGTGTTTCAATAAAAGTGACCCGCCAAAATACAGATACGAGCAGAGTTCTCAAGAGAAGTTGAAACTTTGATAAGGTTTCTGTTTCTGACCTTCAGGGAGTTCAGGCTGATCAAATGGAGAACAAAGAGTTTTAGCTGCTCCTGTTTCACCTTTAGTTCGTGCCTTAACATCTCTCTCCACTTCCTGCAAAGGTATAGAGTTGAAGGTAGTTAAAATTCCATGCTCTCACACTTCAATCTGGAAATAACTGAGTGTTTGGTGTAACATACCTCTTCATCGCACCATGGAGCTAAGATGAGTTTCTTTTTGTTGAGAGCTTCGATAAACTCTTCCCAAGTTTTTATTACTTCAACACAAGCTTCCCTCTTTTGCTTTGCCACTTCATACATGTTTTGCTGGATCTTCTCAAGCAGTTCCTTAACATGTTCTACTAAGCTATCCCTAGGAATATCTTCCTTAACTCCAGTATCCCGTCTCACAGTTCTGACCTATGGGGATGGAAACCAAAGATAAATGACATATTTTTTAGCTACATTACAAGTTTATTTATCAAACCAAACATCATGATTTTCATAGTTTAAACCACACACTCATAATAAGATATACAGAAATAGAGACATTCAATGGACCAACCTGTTTCTTTTCTAGATCTCTGGGTCCAATCTCAATTCTCAATGGAACACCTTTCATTTCCCAGTTTGAATACTTCCATCCAGGAGAGTAATTGTCCCTAACATCTTCTTCTGCACGGATCCCAGCGTCACACAAGGCAGATGCAGTAGCAGAGCAAGCATCATATATTCCTTGCATATCAGCATCTTTATATGGCACAGGGATCACAACAACTTGCAAAGACGCAACTTTAGGAGGGAGTACCAGGCCTTTGTCATCTCCATGAGTCATAATCATTACCCCAATCTATACAAGGTTTGAGATTGAAAAGTTGACCACGAGAACCTATGAGGAAAAATAACCTGGCCCTATGTAATGAAATAATTCAACACTTACCGTCCTAGTACTGTAGGCCCATGAATTCTGCCACACCATTGCTGTCTCTCCTTTCTCATTCTCATAGTTGATCTCAAACATCTTCGCAAAGTTTTGTCCCAAACAATGAGAGGTTGCACCTTGTACACCACGGCCAGTGTTTGGAATAAAAGCCTATAAATCAAAGTATTGAGTAAATCCACGAGACAAAGATGTCTTTGAAACTAACAAAACAAAAAGTACATACCTCTACACTTGTAGTGTAAAGCCCCCCAGCAAACTTCTCATTTTCACTTTTCATACCTTTCACAACTGGAACTGCAAGATATTCTTCATATATGCGACGGTAAAGCTCCAAAATTTGAAGGACCTGAGAACAATAGAAGCAGCATGATGATAGAATGTCTCAAAAATCATGCTGAGCCAGACAATTTATAACCTCTATTTGCAATAGAAAAGAAAGAGATGGAATCACACTTTCACCTACCTCTTCATCTGCCTCTTCTTTCTTGGCAAACGCAGTGTGCCCCTCCTGCCAAAGAAATTCACGGCTCCTGCAGATAAATAGGTTGGGAAAATGAGACAATTGTAAACACATTTATGCGTTGAGGGTATAAATCCATACTGGATAAGAAACTAGAAAGGAGTATATGATAATTGTTACCGGATAAATGGGGTAGGGTTGCTGAATTCCCATCTAACAACATTGCACCACTGGTTGAGCTTCAAAGGCAAGTCGCGGTGCCCCCTGATCCACTTGCTGTAGTAAGGGTACATCACTGTCTCACTAGTTGGCCGAATAGCAATTGGGACTTCCAAGTCAGATTTACCCGATTTTGTAACCCAAGCAACCTAAACAAACATCTAAATCAGTTAAAATGAAGACTTCTTCGTCACAAAGACAGTAGTCAAACATTTAAGGATATACACACCTCTGGAGCAAATCCCTCAACGTGATCTTTTTCCTTCTCCAAAACGCCAGGAGATACAAACAGAGGAAAATAGCAATTCTTGACCTTCATTTTCTTAATTTCCGCATCAAAGAATTTCTAGAAAGAATAGCATCGAAATGAATAATCAAAATTCTAATTTCAAACTCTTGAATTCACTTCTTCTCAGTGTGATCGACTTAAGAGACAATTAAAGTAATGATGATACTCACTTGCATAATCTCCCAAATCGCCATAGACCATGGCCTTAGAATATAACATCCAGAGATGTCATAGTATTCAATCATCTCGTGTTTACAAACCTAGACAGACATCAGATAAGAAACCTGATATTGCCATGAAAGATCAAAAAAAGATCAAAACAAATCATGTTGAGCATAAAAACAAACCTCAGAATACCATTCCCCAAAGTTCTCATCTTTCTTAACGCTGAGTCCGAGCCCTGTTTCCTTCTTGACATCCTTCTTCTTCTTTCCACTGGTACTTGCCGTCTCGACCTTCTTTTTACCACTTGGTCCAGCCATTTCGACCTTCTCTTTCTCTCTTAATGCATCACCAAAAAAAAAAAACTACTTTAAGATCTGTGAACCGATTGAGATTCCGGTCAGTTTCTCAAACACTGCCCACTAATGGAGTAAGCAATCTGACCCGGAAAAACACGGAAATTGAAACGATAACGGCGAAAAATCAAAGCTTGTGAACATTACAAACACAACAATAGATTAAAACGAGTATTGAGACCACAACATAAGATTTCCAGAGAAATGAACAAAAATCACAATCGATGCATAGAACAGAAGCTGACATTAGTGACAAAGAGAAGAAGAAGCTAACCAACTCGCCGGAGTGAAGACGGCGGAGAACAAAGCAGGCAAGATAAGAGGAAGAGAGAATGAATTGAGAACAAAGGGCGATACAACTTACAAACCTTTGACTCCTTGACAAGCTTAGTTACTAAACTTTGTCCAACTATGTCTTGCCACGTGTTAGGGCTCGATCTGGTTCTTACCTAATCCTCTGTTTAAATGGGCCAGGCCCATATAATGGTCAAATAAGTCAACCCTAGTAATGGAGAAATGATGGATTTTCTAATCTTAATTTCGCCATCGATTTATTTGCAACTTGAATAATGGTTGCATCATGGAAATGTTATTTTATTCTTTCCAACAGTAGTCCTAGATATTTGGTTTTTCTTCAGTTAGGTCAATTTTTTTGATTTTCGATTTTGGATAAGTAGTAACTAATAATACGTATTAATAGATAGAACAAATTATACTTATTGATTCCGAATGGTTATTTGTAATTAAAAAATTAAATATCTAAAAAATATGATTGTTTTTAAGCAAAATTTTTAAGATTAAATAGTTGTACATTTTAATTAAGAAAACCGTAAATTAAAATTATCTAAATAATAGTACCAAATGGCAAATAGCTCTTAACATAGTGGCATGCGGTAAATCCACATAAAGCAACTCATTTGCACATTCAGGGATCGAGTCCCTCCGTCTACATTATGTAGGAATTTGGCTATTGAGCCGGCCAGTTGTGACCCAATATATTTTGCCGTTGACAAAAAAAATAAAAATAATAGTACCAAATGGTTTGTTGTAGGAAACTAAAACCAAATTTAATATCTGTTTTCGGTTTGGTTCGATATTTGGATTCCTCCTAAAACCTATACAATTGACTAATCAACTAAAAGGGCCTTAAGTAAACTCTTAAGTGTCATATACTACGGCCCAATAAAAGGCCACCTTAGATAGGCCTAGTGAAACCCAAATACAAAATTGTGGAACAGATGAATTAATGTGAAAATTAATATCAGTAATCAAATATCTAATGAGGTGCAAAAGATTACAGGCCAATTTAATTTTATAAGATTTTGAAAATATATGAATTGTCGGGGAGCGCAAAAGTGTTACCGCACCACTAATCCGACGACGATGACGTAGCAACAGTGAACAAACGATTTTTTTGACTCACAAATCCACAAAAAATTTCCCACTAAGAAACCCCAAATCGAGAACGAAACCCTAGCTGGTGCAATGGAGGCAAATGACCGGCGTAACGGCGACTCGACGAGTCACAATCACCGTGCAATGAAGAAGCCACGCTTGACTGGGGATTTAACCGATTCAGTTATCCTGTCTGAGTTCGCTCACCACCAGACCGGTGTTGCTCGCATCAACAACGGTAGCTTCGGATGCTGTCCCAGCTCTGTCCTAGAGGCGCAGCGTGAGTGGCAGCTTCGGTATCTCCGTCAGCCAGACGAGTTTTACTTCAATGGTCTCCGTCGTGGACTTCTCGCTTCTCGGACTCTGATCACTGACCTAATTAACGCTGACGATGTTGAAGAGGTCTCGCTTGTTGATAATGCCACTACTGCTGCTGCTATTGTTCTTCAGAAAGTGGGACGCTGTTTCACCGATGGGAAGTATAAGAAGGACGATACTGTAGTGATTTTTCACTGTGCGTTTCAGAGTGTTAAGAAGTCAATTCAGGCTTATGTATCTCGTGTAGGAGGTTCTACTGTTGAGGTTAGGTTACCTTTCCCTGTAAATTCGAATGAAGAGATCGTTTCTGTGTTTAGAGACGGATTAGAGAAAGGTAGAGCAAATGGTAGAACGATTAGGTTAGCTATCATTGACCACATAACGTCCATGCCGTGTGTTTTGATGCCGGTGCGAGAATTGGTTCAAATCTGCAGAGAAGAAGGCGTGGAACAGGTTTTTGTTGATGCAGCCCATGCCATTGGTAGTGTTAAAGTTGATGTCAAAGAAATAGGAGTTTTTTTTTTTTTTTTTTTTTTTTTTTTTTTTTTTTTTTTTTAGACCTCTGTTGCCTTCTTCTATTGTAAAAAACGTGATTCCGGGTTTGAAGTCCATCACCCTGTGGTGTCTCATGAGTTTGGAAATGGTTTGCCAATAGAGAGTGCCTGGATTGGGACTAGAGATTACAGTTCGCAGCTTGTGGTGCCATCTGTGATGGAGTTTGTAAACAGGTTCGAGGGAGGGATCGAAGGGATAATGAATAAGAACCATGATGAAGCTGTTAGAATGGGGGTAATGTTGGCTAATGCTTGGGGAACGAATCTCGGGTCACCTCCTGATATGTGTGTTGGGATGGTGATGATAGGTTTACCTTCAAAACTATGCGTTGAAAGCAATGAAGATGCTACAAAGTTGCGGTCATATCTGCGGGTGCATTATTCAGTTGAGGTACCAGTTTATTTTCTCAAACTGAGGGATGGCGAGGATGGAGTAAAAGACAAAGAAAATGGAATAATCACTGCGTATGTTCGGATCTCTCATCAGATATATAACAAAACAGAGGATTATGAGAGATTGAGAGACGCAATAACAGAGTTAGTCAGGGATCAGATGACTTGTCAAAACCTTCCTTCAGAATAATAAACAGGTATGCTTCAGAACTACATACCTTCTAACATTGATTCTTAACGTAAGAGCTTCTTACCTTCTTGGCCTTACTGTGAAAGCAGACAACTTTAGATCATGTTCCGATAAAATTCCAATCTTTAGATCTTGCTCCATGCTGTAGATGATGCCTGCTTGATCGTATAGATGAATTAAACCCGTTAAGGCATTGTTCTTCGCTTGGTGACAGATATGCTGTAACAATAAGGCGTTAGAAGAGCCGCGGACAAAGATTCTGGAGACAACTTTATTGATTAGTTTGTAAAAGAGCGGCTTGCAATGGAAGAGGTCCTTTCGTTTTTAGTCTTTTAATCAGCTTTCTGTATGATTGTTGCAAATAAAATCATCTTCAGAACATTTTGCTGTCAAATGTTGTGTTCCAATTCCAATAATTTTTACTTGTTCAAAACTCTTTTCGCCTTCAAGAAAATAAAATAATAAGCATATTATGCACACCGCCTAATTTTTGTCACAATTTAGTATGGTTTTTGTCAAAAGTCCAGGTACTAAATTAAATTAGATGAAACCTGTGGGGTCAAATCTGAATAAATATATAACCTGGTGGGCTTTTCTGGAGAATTTTAAACTCTTAAGATTTTGAGTTCATTATGACATGTGTCGTCCATCTGGCAGTTTGCAGGAGAAAGAAGAGTTTTTTTTTTCCTCCGGCGAGTGATAAAAATCCTTTTTTTTGGTTGCTTCGTTAATTTTGATTGGATTCAGAGCAAATAGAAAGTATGATTGTGTTGTTACATTGAGGAAGATGGCGGAAGAGACAGTGAAACCTATTAGGTTACTTAATTTCGTATCAGAAGAACAGGTTACTCTTCTCTCTGTTTCCTTCTTTATCGAAACCCTAGTGTTGTAAAGTTTGATCTTTTTTTCTGGCAATTGATTTCGTGTTTCAGTTAGATGAATCGAAGAAAGAAAGAGGTGAAAGAGTTGAGGATGGAACATTTCAAAGAGACAGGGCTCTGTTCGAGGTTTTTCTCCACTCTCCATTCTCGTTTTGGATTTTATTTTCTTCATCATTTGTAATATGTTCTTTGACTTATCAATTGCAGATTTTGAGAGAGAACAAAGACAAAAAGGACGCTGAGTTCAATGAACGATTCAAGCACAGTAAGTTACTACTTCTTTTTCACACTGTAGATGTATTGATTGATTCTGTGGGTTTCAATCTGTGATCGCTTCTTTTCTGATTAATGTCAAGACCTTGTAGTTTGTGAGATGATCTTGTGCCTATTGTTTCAATGGTTTCTATAAAGAAGGGACCTCACTAATCCCCTTTTTAATTTGAAATTGCCAGGACCACCCAAAGCTCTGGATGAAGATGAGACTGAGTTTCTAGATAAACTGGAAATGGTGAGCTCAATAACTTCTTGCTTGTTATTCAACTTATCTCGAGTATTGTCAATGGACTTCATGTAACTTATCAAGTATAATGATGAGTTAATGTTTGTTTATAAGCTCTTGGTGATCGGTAATGGCAGGATCATGACTTGATAATTTGGTCATTGGGATTATATCTTCTCTGTGTCATCTTAATACCCTCGTTTGCACTTTTCTTTATAGTCAAAGAGAGAATATGAACTTCAGTTGGCAAATGAAGAAGAAGATCAGCTTCGTAGTTTCCAGGTATATATCTTTTGGATTGTTTAAATTACCTGTTAACAAAGCTATTATATTAGCCTTATTTATAGTTCCATTTTCAGGCAGCGGTTGCAGCACGATCAGCAACCGTCCATGAACCAAAGGAAGCAGCACCACCACCACCACCAGCTGCAACCACCAAGGTGAGTATCTCGTCATTTAAATTTGATTGGTCGATCAACTTGCACTGTTATTCACTTAGGCATTTGAATTCATGGGTAATGTATCTTGATCACTCTAACAGGAACAAAAACCAACGGGGAAGAGAAATCCGGCGACTCGTCCATTTAACACAATCATAAAAGTTAAGCCACAACCAAAGAAAGCTAAAGTGACAAAGAAAGAAGAGAAGGAGACCCCAGGGAATGGAAAACCGGCCAGCCAAATTGACCGGGCTTCTTTAGATTCCACTAAAGGCAATGTCACAGGTAACACTACCAAGTCTCTGCAAACAGGTTTAGGTTTAGGCTTAGTCTCATATAGCGATGAAAGTGAAAATGATGAATAACCTATCTGTATTACTGATACAATAATCTATGAAAATTTACAATGAATTTGAATTTCGAACCTTTTTGGTGTCAATTCCATTGTACACTACTCACAAATGCTAAAAGCACAAATTTATGTAGAAGCACTAAGATGAAGCTGTACTAGAGAAGCATAAACACCGTCTTTGATATTAATTAAAGTCTCATGCTTTCCTTTCTCCACGATAACTCCATTCTTAACCACTGCAATTACATCAGCATTCTTGATTGTCGATAACCGATGAGCCACTACCACAGTGGTTTGGTTAACCATAACTCTGTCTAATTCATCCTGGACTACACGCTCTGACTCAGTGTCTAGAGCACTTGTGGCTTCATCAAGTAGCAACACCTTAGGGTCTTTAACAAATGCTCTGGCTATGGCTACTCTTTGCTTTTGCCCACCTGATAATTGAACTCCTCTTTCACCAACCATTGTATCATAGCCCTGCAAATGTTAGGTAAATTTTTTAGCTTAATCTGTTTCCATGGACTTGGAAATTTTATGGCTGGGCATTAGGTTTATTTGGTTCGGTGCAAGTTTAAAGTTACCTATTGTAGGCCACTGATGAAGCCATGAGCGTTAGATAGCTCAGCTGCAGATACGATTTCAGTTTCCGTAGCATCTCCTCCTTTACCATAAGCAATGTTAGCTCTGATCGTTTCATTGAACAAAACTGGTTCTTGGCTAACCAGTCCGGTTTGCTGCCTTAGCCATTTTAACTGCAATGTCTTGATCTCAACTCCATCAAGAGTGATCTGACCAGAATCAGGGTCGTAAAACCTCTGCAGCAAGGCGATCACTGTTGATTTCCCACTTCCGCTCTCTCCAACCAAAGCTATTGTCTGATACAGAGGAAAAGCAAAGTTCAGTCTACCTGGAAGATCTGAACATCTGGTCTTGCAGGATATTTGAAACTGATATGACGAAGTTCGATATCTCCTTTAACATTATCAAGGACTCTCCCAGACTCATCACTCGGATCGATCTTCGATTCTCTGTCTATAACTGAAAAATGGACGTAGCCGCGGTGCTAGCTTTGCTGGAATCAGGAGACAATGAACTAGACTGAGAAATAGCAACTGCCGCCATCGTCAAAGCAAAGAAAACCTG
>JAKUCM010000833.1:0-73778 GCA_023374145.1 Lepidium sativum | reverse complement strand
GAGAGACCGACCCAACATTAATTGCTTAAGATTGTTGGAACAATGTAATTCAAGCCCAGAAATTGTAGAGAAGGAATTAAAAAAGCCAAGTAAAATCATATAGGCATTAGCTTTCACGTAAAATTCTCGTGATATTCACCTATGATTGTGCTCAACATCAATTTCAATGATCTCTTGTAACCGAATACATTTATGATTTTTTTAAACAATCTTTAGTGTTAACAATAGGCCCAACACGATCGGTCCGGTCCATTAAGGTCCATTTTTAAATAACGAACTCTGTTAATCAGCGCGAAATCAGAAATCCGACTTGGGTCAACAAAGCAGTTAAATGGCACGCAGATTGCGCCGCGCTGATTAAGAAGTTAGTCAACATTAATGGAAAAATATCACATAGTACAGATAAAAGAGACATGCCATGAGACGTAGAAGGGGATTTGCCAAATATTAGTTCTTGATATTGTATTCTCGCAAACACTTTGTAATCTCATATTCAATTTCTAATAGAAAATTGTTTTCAGCCTAAACAATTTGGCGCCCACCATGGGGCCGAGTAGCTTTCTTCCAGAAAAAGATATCGTGTTACGCAATGGATAGAACTAGAAGAGAAGTACCACTGGTACAACCCGAAAACATTCAAATCGATGACTCTGATCGCAGAGAGCTGATAGATTCAGAGAGCACAAAGCAGCAGTCACTGGACTCTGGAAACGTGGAGGGAAGCAAGCAAGTATCAGCCTCGTCTGAATCGAATGATTCGGAGCTCCGTGCACTTGTGGCACAACTGGCGGAACAAGTCCGTCAGAGTGAACAAATAAACAAGATCTTGGCAGAACAAATGGAAAAGCAAAGCAAGCAGCACCAAGAACAGTTAAAGGAAATAAAGCGGTCCAACGAAGAGCTGATCCATAGAAACGAGCACCAACAACAAGCGTCGAAAGATGCAGAGCACGGTCAACAGGGCAGACTCGGAAACGAGTTTCCAGAGCCGCTAAAAGAGACTCAGATCGCCACAACGAGGAGTCAGAGAGGATGACAGGCTTGTTGTCAATGATACAAAAGAACCAGGAGGACTACAACTAAAGGAGGACACAAATCCATTATGCGACGACCGTAACTCTAGAGCTACACCGCGTCATTGAGCAAACGCAGTACGCCGTTTACCCCAAGGGTATCAACGGCCCAAATTTAGCAAATAGGAAACTTAAAAATCCCACAGTAGCGACGATTTTGTTCCCGCGGTATTCTTGAAGTCATTCCAATTGGTGGCAGACATAGGGAAAAAACCAGGACCAAAGGATCAGCCTCAACGAGTAAGATGTAAGATCACCGACGTTGGATTTGTTTTCAGCATTCAAACCAAGTTCGATTAACGGATTCGAACAACTCGCCAAAGCGCTTATAGCACAGTACTCGACATTCATCGAGCACCGAGTCACCGCTAAAACATTAATGAAGTTGAAGCAAGAAAAATTTGAACCACTCTGTCAATACATAGAGCGCTTTAAAGTGGCACAGGCAAAGAGCGCACAGATCAACGACGAGGTAGCGCTAATCGCACTGGACTGCAGGTTATGGCCAAAGTTCACCTTTCGAGCAAGTCTCATCCAATACCCTCTGAGTAGCCTCAATGACGCGCTCCACAGGGCGATGAATTATGCTTACTGGGAGGAAATCAAGGGATTTCATCCCCAGGTTGATAAGAATGAAATCCCAAAGACTCAAAGGTGACAGTCATAGGGAGAAAACCAGGACCGAGGGAAAGCATGCATACGCAGTGGAGAGAAATTGTCCCCTCAAGAGGCATGTGATTATCATCAGGCCTCAGATCACAAAATGGAGAACTACATAATTGTGAGGTCTCTCAAGGAGGAAGGGAAATGGCACAAGGGAATGAAATATGAATGGAAAGAGCATGGAGACCCGAGTAGGCGGGGCCATTTTGACCAAATTTCCCTAAGGCCATATTGCCATGACAAGGTGGATAACCCACCAAAGTAGAAAGCAATGGTGGATTTCATAGAAGGCAGATCGCGGTATCGCAGAGAATCCGTGAATTCAATAAAATTTCACCAACAAAGAGCCAACCACTGGGATGGCTCCGGTTGGAGGATCAACACGCCGACATAAATTTTTGGCACGAAGATGCTGTCGGATTGAATCACACACACGAGGACGCATTAGTGATCCAGCTGAACATGTCAGGAGTCGAACAGGCGCGCATACTGATAGACACAGGAAGCTCGGTGGATCTCCTTTTCCATGACCCTTTCCTAAAGATGGGTCTCAGGAATACAGAGCTCGATAATGAGCAAACTCTGCTATCAATATTTGCAGGAAAAACGACAATATCTCTATGAAGGATCATGCTGTCAGTCGAAACATGCAGAATAAGACGAATGACAATGTTAATTGTAGTCTATAAAATAGCTTAACACAATGCGATTCTGAGAAAGCTAATGATGTACGCCATGAAAGCAGTGGTCTCAACGTACGACCAATGTTTAAAATTCCCGACACCCTGATGAGACACAATGATAAGAGGAACCAAAATATGGCCAGACGATGTTATGGAGAAAGCTATGCGCTGGCCAAGATCGACACAGCGTAGCAGCTAAAGCAACTCAAAACGTGGATAGAGCAGATAACCGAAAAATGCAAGAACCCGTTACAAGTATAAATCGACCCAACAGCACTGGATCGAGTGGTCAATGTCGGTTAAGAGAAGAAATAGTTGATCAAATTTCTTCAGATTAACGTTGATATGATCGTGGATGGCACAACAGCTGCAACACCAGAAGTAGAGTGTCAGATTACACGTTCCAGAGCTAAGAAGATGGCCAGAGAAGCTCATTCCCTCATTGCAGAAGGAGTCGACGAGTTGGCAGCTGCACAAGTCTTCAACATCTCCATCTTGAAGACTTTCCCTCGTAATGATAACTAGGTAACTTAGGTGAGGAAGTCTGTACTCTTTTCCCATAGAGAGTTTTGTCCCAATTGAGTTTTCTCTCATGGTTTTTAATGAGGCAGATGGAATCACTACGGCGAGTTACTTAGGAGTCTTACCATTAGGAGAATAATGTACAAGCCAATCTGGTTTTGTACTTAGTAGATTTTGAGGTGCACCATCAGGGGACGCCTCGTTGTTTTAATTTAAACGCTTCATTGTTTTTATTTAAGTTTTACACTACATGTTGTTTTTTTGTTTAAAACTACATGCAGTTCTGTTTTAGGGTTATATTTAAACCCCAAAACTTGCTGTAAATTTCTTCAGAGTATTACTTTGACAAAAGCTTCTTCTTAAGTTTTCATGCTCTCAAGCCACGGTTCTGGCAGTCCTAGAGCCTGAATCTCCCATCACGTTGTGAGCCAAAAGATTCTTCACCTAATTCATCTAATCACCTAAAACCTATCCACTAAATCCCTTCAGCCGTCACCACATCAATCCACGCGAATCAGCATCCATATCCGTCCCATCAGATCTTGTTCTCATCATCTTCATCATGTCTCATCATTTTCCTCATTCTGCAGCCATCTCGAATCGTTATTACCTCATCCTAGTTTTAGCCTTCATCACAGTTTGTCCAAGGGGAATTTATATCAAGTGGTATCAGAGCCAACTCTATGTCCAGGCTGAGAAAATCTCTAACCCTAATCTCTCTTTCTCTTGTTATTTTTGTTTACATTCTGTGTTTAGGGTTTAGTTTTGTTCGGTTCTTGTTGTTTAGGTTTAGAGAAACGTTTTTGTTGTCCCTAGTTCTCAATTTTCGAGTTTTCCTATTAGAATTATGATTAGTTATCGAGTTTTCCTATAAGAATTAGGATTAGGTTTTTGTGTTTTCCTATTAGAATTAGGATTAGGTTTTCTATTTTCCTGTTAGAATTAGGAATAGTTTAGGAATCCTATTCCTGGTAGGATTAGGATTTTCGTTAGTTATACTTTTATTCCCTTTATTTTTTTTCCATCTTAGAACATGTTAATGTGAGCTATTTTGATTTCCTTTCAGGTACCAAGGAGCTTTCAGCTGAAGCTATGGAAGCTCTAAACAAAGCCATGGCTCATCAAATCAAAGAAGCCAATCAAGCAATAGCTTCTCAACTCATTCAACAATTAGAGCAGCTTGATAGCAAATTTGAGAATAGATTCAAAGAGCTAAAGAATGAGCATAGTGCTACAGACCCAAAATCGTTAGAACCTCCTAGTCCTAATGAAGCAATCAGGATTGCTAAAGGAAAGGCACATGTGGGTTCTTCTAGACAACAAAGACTTAGACGCCTTAAATCACCAATTAGGGACAGAGAAACTGTTGGCCATCAAAGGAGAAGCACACAGCCACAAAGACGGTCTGATTATGTTGCTGGATATAGGATTTATGTGAAATCAGATCATGAGCATTTAGAAGAAGGTGAAAGATCAAAATATAGTGGTGAAACGTTAAGGGGACGCGGAAACAGAGTCAATGCACGTGAGTATGATCCTTTGAGGCAGCAGCTGAGCAACATTAAGATCCAATTCCCTCATTTTCATGGCACGAATGACGCAGAGACATATTTGGATTGGGAGAGGAAGATGGAGTCTAATTTTCTGGTGCAGGGAACTTATGAGCTTAACAAGATAAAGATAGCAGTCTCAGAGTTTAATGGCTATGCATTGTTATGGTGGGAGCAGTTGGGACTCGTCAGAATAGACAAAGAGAGCCTCTCATCACCACTTGGAGAGAACTTGTTGCACACATGAGGAGAAAGTTTGTGCTTGCGCACTATAAGAGAGAGATGCTTAGCAAGTTGAGACGCCTTGTACAAGGCACCAGATCAGTTCGTGATTATTATCATGAGTTGGAGACGCTTATGATCAGAGCTGATTTGAGGGAGAGTGAGGATATGGTGATGTATCGTTTTCTTGGGGGATTGAACAGAGAGTTGCAAGATAAGGTAGAGCTGCAGAATTATGAAGATGTGCAGGAGATGGTGCACAAAGCTGAGTTTATAGAGGTGCAGGTCTACTTTCACTTTTAGTATCCCTAAGCCAAGAGAATTCACCAAATCACCTCCAATCAGAGATAACAGACCCGCAGCCTCTGTAGTGAAAAAAGAGGTTAAAACAGAGCTTAAAACCAGAAGTGACACCTCTAATAGCAAAGTCAGATGCTTCAAGTGTCAAGAAAATGGGACACTACTCCAGAGACTGTCCTAATAAGAAGATGTTTCTGTTGAGAGAAGGAGGAGAGATTGTGTCTCAGGAGAGTTCAGAAAGT
Organism: Lepidium sativum; assembly: GCA_023374145.1. Classification (NCBI taxonomy): domain Eukaryota; kingdom Viridiplantae; phylum Streptophyta; class Magnoliopsida; order Brassicales; family Brassicaceae; genus Lepidium; species Lepidium sativum. Next base: position 68,523 of record JAKUCM010000833.1, on the reverse strand, counting down.
GAGGTAGAGGACGATTTGGAGGAGGAAGAAGCAGCTGCAGCAGTTGCAGAGCTACTTGTTGCACGTAGAGCATTCAACTTTCAGGTTCATCCAGATGATAGGGGACAGCGTGAGAATCTCTTCCACACCAAATGTGTAGTTGAGGATAAGGTTTGCACCTTGATTGTTGATGGAGGCAGCTGCACCAATGCCACCAATGAGAAGATGGTGAAGAAGCTTAGTCTTAAGACTACTTCACATCCAAGACCGTATCAGCTGCAGTGGTTAGACAACAAGGGAGCTATAACCGTTTCTAAGCAAGTACTCATCAAGTTGGCGATTGGTAAGTATGAGGATGATTTACTGTATGATGTCGTGCCAATGAGGTCTATCCACTTGTTGCACTTTACTATTAGTCTTACTATTGCTTTACTTTTAATGCTCTGTTTTTACATTTTAATACTGTTTCGTTTTTAGCATTTTGTTTTAAGATTTCGTTATCACCTAGGATAGATAAACCACTTGCTAAAACCGAATCTGGCTTAGATTAGAATAAGTAGATTATATCTTGATTGCTAGTTACTATCCCATTGGATTGACACCATACTGTACTGCAATTGATTAAATAGATAGTTTGGTATTTGAGAAAACACCGCAAAAACCTGTTTATCAGCCACCTCCATGGGTTTCTTGCAATAGGAGTGTTTGGATCGAGCCGACGAGTATACACAACCTACGTTCACGAAAAAGGAAACCATCAGCAATATAGAATCGAGATTGAACTCCATTTCCATGGTCCCTGTAGCTATCTCCGAACTCCGGGTCTGTCTCATAGGCTCCTTTGATTCCCACGAATTCCAAAACTCTTGCTTCCATTGTGGTGATCAAAGCATGTCTTCTTGATAAAGCATCGGCCACAATATTTTCCTTTCCTTTCTTGTATTTGATTACGTACGGGAACGCCTCGATGAACTCCAGCCATTTGGTGTGCCGTTTCTTTAGGTTGGTCTGGCCGCGGAAGTGTTTCAAGGTCTCGTGGTCCGTGGTAATCACAAACTACCGAGGTAGAAGATAATGTTGCCACATTTCCATGGCCTGAACCAAAGCATAAAGCTCCTTATCATACATCGGATAGTTCAGGGTGGGACCATGCAACTTTTCACTAAAGTAGGCCACGGGTTTGCCTACTTGGGTCAAGACCGCTCCAATCCCGATGTCGGATGCATCACACTCCACTTCAAAAGTTTTCTCGAAATTAGGTAGGACGAGGAGTGGGGCTTGGGTCAGCCTTCTCTTGAGCTCGCGGAAAGAGGATTCTTGGGCTGGTCCCCATGTAAACTCCTCACTCCCCGCGGCCACGGTGCCGAAACCCTTGACAAACCGTCGGTAAAAACTGGCCAAGCCGTGGAAGCTTCTTACTTGGCTCACGGTGGTTGGTGTGGGCCACTCCTCGATAGCCCTTATCTTTTCTTGGTCCACTTGTAGGCCCTGCGCACTCACAACAAAACCTAGAAAACAAGCTCATTAGTGCCAAAAACACACTTCTTGGAAGACGTCATCAATTCATCACCTTCTGTCATCCAAAATTGGTGAAAACCACTCTTAAGATCGATTTTTGTAAAGATGCTTGATTCGTCTATCTCATCTAGCATGTCGTCTAGCCTCGGGATGGGATGCTTATACTTCATGGTAATCTTGTTGACTGCCCGACAATAAACACATGCGCCAAGACCCATCTTTCTTGGACACCAAGAGGACTGGTACGGCACAAGGGATGAGACTTTCGCGCACGTAGCCTTGCTTCATGAGATCTCCGACTTGCCTCTCCAATTCTTTGGCTTCGGTTGGATTGACTCTATAAGCAGCTCAGTTTGGAAGTTGAGCTCCCGGGATGAGACCAATCTAGTGCTCAATTCCTTAGATAGGAGGTAGACCGTAAGGAAGCTCTTCGGGAAACACGTCTTGAAATCAGATTATGAGCTCCTTGATGGCTTGCGGGACGGATGCGTCTTCACTAGCTATAGACAACAACTCTTTGAAGACCATTAGTAAAAAATGACATGATGAGTCACTAAGTGATCTCCTAACATCCCCAACATTAATTAAGAGGTTCGTTTTAGTATCCGGATCCTTAGTCATGTTCATTTTCAATTCATTAACTTGTGTGGGTGTCAACGACTTAAGGCACATTCGTTTATTATCGTGAATGAAATGGCACTGGTTCGTATGACCACAGTGGGATGTTTTCTTGTCGAATTACCAAGGCCTACCCAACAATAGGTGGCTGGCTTGCATCGGCACTACATCGGATAGGACTTGGTCCTTGTATGATCCCACATTGAATGTGACCAAAACTTGTTCGGACAAATTAATCATAGACTTATTGTTCAACCATTTAAGCTTACAGGGTTTTGGGTGGGGTGTGGTTGCAAGAGAAAGTTTCTTGACCATGTAGGAGCTCGCGACAATGGTACATGAGCCCCCATCGATGATCAAGCCAACCACCTTCCCACTTACCATGCATTGAGTGTGAAAGATGTTGTCAAGATGGTTGGTGTCTTCCGGCAAGGGATTGACCGCGGGTCATACGACTCTAGGAACTCGACAGCATAGTTGTTACACTTAGTCTGTATATTTCGGGCAGCCGTTTTGGATCTAGTGGTGATCCCTGGTTCAATTATCGGCACTTGGGTCGTGCTTTGTGTTCCGAAACTTGGTCCCTCGTCTGTCCCGTTGCCCGCATGCGTTCCGATAGGTCGGGACTCATTAAAGACCCTCGTAGACATCCTTTTTTCGTTTTGAAGCTGTGTGGTTGTCACATCCAGACTAAGTTTTTCCATACCTCTATGGTCATAAGAAGAAGACGAATCCACATAAAGATGCTGCATGCTGATAATGGTAGTTGGATCACCGATCGTATGGGGTTAAGAAGAGCATGCGATCGAAAACTATCAAAAATTATATTCTACGGAGGATGTCTCTCTAGTTGTCCACTCTTTCCCTACGAAATGTTTTTTTTTTTGAGTGAGGATGATAAATGTGTCATTGAAGCTTTTTTTTGCCGTGGATGTGTGGAATTCAGTTTGAAGTATGTGTTGGTTTAAAGTTCTAGGCCCGGATGGTTTTCAAAAAAAAAATTATCAAGACTGTTGGAGTGAGATTAGTGACTTAGTAACCAATTTTTTCTTGGAATTTTTTCGCTCTGACCATCTTTCTGAGGGATTAAATGATGTGATGGTACACTTAATTCCTGCGGTGAGAAAACTAGAATGTTATTTTCAAGATAATTAGAAATAACTATGGTGATTAGATTGAAGAGTGTGATGCCTAAATTTTTTGGACTTAAGAAATTAAGTTTTATTATGGGACGCCTTAGTATGGATAATATCGTCGTTGTACAAGAGGTTGTCCTATTGATTTCAAGAGAATTAAGAGAATAAGATAGAGAGAATGAGTTTAAGGAAGAGTAGAATGATAGAACAGAAAATGAGGAAGAAGAAACCTTTCTTTCTTATTTTTTAACATTGATTATACACTCATATATATAAACTAATATAGACAAATCACTAAACAACAAATAAGTTTCAAAGGGGAAAGAATGGAAAAGGCTTCCATCAATCCCGAGGTGGGTGTTCCCCGAGGCGTGTCCTCTCTTTTCATGTGAACGTTGGGGCGCACAACTCTCCAAGCCTCCAACGGCTTTCTTTTACCCACCGGTCAGCTCCAACGGCTCTCTCTTTTGCCAAATATGACTTAGTTACTTGTCCATTCCTAACCACTCCTTTAGGGTCTTCGGTTACCCTTACTCTTTGGTTTTCTTCACTCCCAAGGTTTCTCTTTTCTTGTTAGTTAAGTTAATACTCTCCGTCAAACTTGATTCCATAGAGTATGGGGATCAAACTTGAAGATTGTAACTCCCCACCTCATTAAAACCTTTTAGTGTAAAACCCTTTTGGGATAAAAACATCTAAAGGAAAAAGAGTATGGTTCACTGTCACGTTTTGGGCAAGTTGATAAGCCCAAGTTTTGAGTATATAAACTCACACACTTTGATACTAGCAGCTTTTGTAAATATATCCGCAAGTTGGTCCGAACTTCTAGTATAGCAAGGTATGATGACTCCTTGTTCCACCTTTTCTCGAACCTTGTGACAATCGATTTCAATGTGTTTCGTTCTTTCGTGAAACACAGAGTTTGATGCTATATGTCTTGCTGCTTGGATAACACAAATGCATTGTGATTGGTTCCTTGCTCTCGATTCCCAAATATTTGAGTAAGGCTTGTAACCATATGAGTTCATCCATGAGTTTCCGTATTGCTCTATATTCCGCTTCCGCACTTGAGCATGATACAACCTTTTGCATCTTGCTTTTCTATGTCACTAGATTACCTCCAAGGAATGTGCAATATCTGGTAGTGGATTTTTCGGTCTTGTCTATTTCCATCCCACTCCGCATCACAATATCCCACAAGTGTCGTATCTCCGATTTCTTCCCATCCATATGCCTTGTTCATGGTCCCTTTTATATATCATAGTATTCGCTCCATCATTTTCTAATGACTAGTATTAGAGGCTTGCATGTGTTGATTTTCTTGATTCACGGCATAACATAGATCCGGGCATTTGATGGTAAGATAAATTAAATTTTCCCACCATCTTTCGATATAGGTGATTGTCTTCAAACGGAGGTCGGATCATTGTTCTCTCCCTAGCGTGTTGCTTGGTAGGTATCATCAAGTGGTGTGCGAGCTATCTTGGTACCTACATCACACTCAATTAAAAGATCAAGTGCATATTTCCGTTGGGATAGGTGATACTACGAGTTTTAACCCTATATCCTACTGCAAGTGCACAACAAACGAAATAGTATTTAGGGATCGAATCCACGAAGACCAATTATCACACTAGCGATTTGATTATTTAACTAGAGCTAAGTCAATGGATATTTTGAGTGAAATCGATTGTAACTAGGAAATTTAATGTAAACAATATCTAAAGCATCAGCTTAGGGAATTCATAAAGAAGTCAAGGGTAGGATGAGGAATCTATTCAAGCAAGATCAGTTCCGTTCTCGACTTAGAAATAACAATTGACTAACCTACTCTCGCAGCGATAATCACTATGCCTAGATCCTAGAGATCCTAACTCTCATTGGTTATAGGATTCTAACCATGCAGTATTAATAGTTCGTAAGTGTCCACAACCCAACCTAGCATCAACTCTCGTTGGTGATAAACAGGTTTTTACGGTGTTTTCTCAAATACCAAACTGTCTATTTAATCAATTGTAGTACAGTATGGTGTCAATCCAATGTGAGAGTAACTAGCAATCAAGATATAATCTAGTTATTCTAATCTAAGCCAGATTCGGTTTTTAGCGAGTGGTTATCAATCCTAGGTGACAACGAAATCTTAAAACAAAATGCTAAAAACGAAACAAAGTATTAGAATGTAAAAACAGATCATTAAAAGTAAAGCAATAGTAAAACTAATAATTAAGTGCAACAAGAAATCTCAACCTAGAGGCAGAGTATTAAAATCACGAAAATTCAATAGAGGAAAAAACGGGTTCTCGAGGTTTAGGATCAATGATTAGGGTATTCCTAGGGGTTCCAGACTTATCTATCAACATATTTAGATGACCTCTAAGAAAGGAATCACAAAGTAATCACATTCGCTCTCGCGCAATGGGACCTCTCCTAAAAGACAACCTGACTTGACTCTCGCCCAACGATTGGAAATTCAAGAGGCCTTAAGTATGGACCTTACAAAGCCTAATAACACCCTAGACAATCAATCTCTTGAGCTAGGAAGATGCTATCTTAACTTAAGCATGTTCAAGTGATTCCCCAAACGCCTCTCGGGGGGGATTCACCAAGAGATCGAATTTCAATTGATCAGTAGAAACAAGCATTAAGAACACTTAAATTAAAGAGATCTAAGACCTTAATTAAACATAAACAAATATGGAAATCCCTAAGTTTTCCCCTAATCTCACCCTTTCCTCAAGAACCCTAGACTAACTTACTCAGAATTCATGAAATAAAACAGTAGACTTAAAATCGAAGAATCAATTGCATAAAATTTAAGACAAAAAAAATCGTAAATGCCTTTGTAAAATATGAGATTCGAAATTTGCTAGAAAAGATTGTATATTGAAAGTAGAAATTCTAGTACAATTTATAGATAAAAAGATCTTAAAGGAAAAGGAAAAATACTTAAAGAGAAAAAGGGAAAAATTCCCTAGAAAGAAAAAATGGGAAATTCCTTTAAAAAGTTAAAAAGGAAATTTCCTTAAGAAAGAAAAAATAGAAAAAGAACTAATAGATAATTGGGCTTGCACAAAGGGGTTTTGATGGACCTTTTTCGCAGAGAAGCCCAAAGAGTCAATCTTCGTCCAAAGTCTTAGTTCTGGCCCGTAAAGTCACTCGACCAAGTGATGGTCGAGTGTCATGCTCGAGTGTCAGAGACTCGAGTGCCAAATCTTCTAGTTTGCATCCTGAACTTCAACCTTAGGCCAGATGATTCCTCATTGGTCTTCTTCTAATCCGAAATACTCTGTGGATAAGCTCCAAAAAGTACCTAAAAATCCCTTTTATGCAATATATGCAATGCCCAACACTAATAATGCAGATTATGCTAAAAAGAACCTAAAACAATAATAAATGCGAGTATGAATGCAGAACATGCTAAATAATGATCCTAAAATGTGGTAAAATGCAGACACATCAACTCCCCCCAAACTTAGTCTTTGCTTGCCCTCAAGCAAATATGCAGCGAACTAAGAAGGAAGAGAAGTTGCTGACAATGGGAACATCTTACTTAAACAAACAACACGCCCAAACTGAAAAACCGTAATCCACAAGTGAAACCTCATTCTTTTGTAAGAACCACAATTTACTTTCATCAAGGCTTTAGCATCAAGACCGAATATTCCCTAACACTTAGTGTGGCCTCTTAAGAAACTCAGATTCGAAACCTATTTCTTCCAAGTGCAGTCCGCAAGACGGGGCTATTGTTCAAAGACCTTGGGATTCAACTTCCTCAAATTCAACTATTCACTATGGTTTAAAGCATTTTCGATCACTTCTCAACTCCTTACTCGTTTTTATTGGCTTTAGCTTTATCAATGAAGCACGAAAAAGTACGGGTTTACGCACAGTCCGGTTCACCTTAGGCATCGATGTATTAGCTTTATCAATGAGACGCGAAAAAGTATGGTTTACGCACAGTCCCGGTTCACCTTAGGCGATGATCGAAATGGTTTTATTGATGAACACAAGAAGGTACGGGTTTACGCACAATTCCCGTTCATCTTAGACCATATATTTTGAGCCGAGTTGAGAAGGATGATTCTATATTCACCTTATGCTTTTCTTTTTACTTAGCTAGCTGAACCTAAGGAAGGATCTTATGCAATGTATCTCAAGCCCCTAATTTGGAAAATAGAATTCGATTATGAGGTAACAAATCAGGTTCTTTTCGAGACACAACCTAAGTATTGGTTTCAAAGGTCAATGATCTACCAATCAGTGTTCAAGAGGGAAAAAACGCGAGTCTAAGAGTTCACTATGGTTACTAGCCAATCAACCTAGCAAGTCTACCTATCTAGCAAGATGATTCCCGAAATTCTAGACTCATTCCTATATGAATGCAATGCAGTTACATGAATACTCTGTTTTTGACTTATGCATTTTCGATTCTTTTCAAATTTTTATGGGTTTTCTATGCCTTAGATGTAATGCAATCTAAAACTATGCTAAAGAAAATATTTTTGGTTTTTCTATGCCTTAGATGTGATGGCAAATGATCAAATGCAAGAATAAAAACTAAGAATCACATAAAACAAAGTCAAATATCCTCTAGAACCCTCCCCCAAACTTAAATCACACAGTCCCTTGTGTGTATAAAAGTCCGAAAGAGGATCCTATAACCAGCAAGTCGAAGTGAAAAATATGCAAAGAAGTAGCCAAGTAAAAGAAATGTAAAAGCAAGTCAATTGGAAAAATATGCAATGGTATTTACAATGAAAGGAAGGAGTTTTCATACCTTCTCAAATGGTTCCAGTAGTCGGCTGCCACATTCTGCATGAGTTCCATGTAGTGGTCATTATGCCTCTGACACTCGAGCTCAGCTTGCTCGAGTGTTCGGATTGCTCGATCGATGTGTGCTCGAGCGGTTGGCTCGAGCTTGCCCAGCTGCATCGAATGATCTTCTATATGAGAAAGCTGGCGGGTTTGCTGAGGAGTGTCTAGCTGGTGCGGGTTGGTGCTGCCTTTCACGATCCGTGGATATGGAGGCTCTTCTTGGGCGAATAGTTGGTGGTGGTGGTGGTGGTCCGTTGTTCCTTTCTAGAGCTGCCACTCTCCTACTTAGATCATCGTTTTCCTGCCTTCTAGCTTCGTCGCTAGCAGTCAGCTTCTTCACTCTTCTTCATCAACCATTTGTTCATTTTCTGCAACAAGCTTATTTGCTTGTGTGCTGTCTCGAATTGGTTCTCCTTGACGTGGTGGCATCGTGTATTCTTCAAAACAATCCGCCTTCAGGAACCACTTCATCGCTGTTTGTTGGAGATGAACTCTGCTGAGGGCCATTGGGATCGTACAAGGCTTCTACAGGCGGATTAAAATCCGGTGTTTTGCCCCATCACTTATCGATGTGTACTCCCTGTTTGGCAAGAGTAGAAAAGCATTGGTCTAAGTAAATGATGGAAAGAGTAAAGGAGCTTACCTCGAACTTCCGTCGTAGCCAAGAATTGACTCCTCCTTAAGTGATCGATGTTCATGAACCAAGGGTCAGCCCATTGTGTCTCATCGATTGGCACATTACATCTCTCCAGAATGCATGTGACAAGTCTGCCAATGGTGATTTTTCCATCACGTCCTCCAGTTTTGTTATCCCTTGCCCAATCGCGGTATGTGACCAATTGGTTAGGCAAATTGGATGGTTAATCCAGCACTGTTTCGATCTCCGATAATCGGGGATTCGTCGCTCTTTGTACCAACAATGTCCTTTTAAGAGCAGTCACCAGCATCTCTATTTCTCCTAGATTAATTGTTCCAGTAGTAAAACGTGAGAGAATAATGTATTTGCGAGGATTGTTCGAAAGTACCTCAAGGTCGGGTTTCGGATCAGTGATGCCTTAGATCGGTGGAGGACGATAATCTTCTCCTTGTTGATGCAATCGACCGCCACACATCATCCAACTCTGCTCTATCGAGAATCCGGTCCATAATTTTTGGACTCGGCTTTTGGGAACTCGAAGAGGTCCCTAAGTGCTCTGAAAGTCATTCGATAGTCCTCTTCCTCTAATTGCGAAGAAGATATAACCGCCACCTTGCTTTTCTTGGAGACTCTTGTTTTCTGCATCGTATAAAATGATCTGAACCGTCGCAAAAAACTGGAGAGTCTCTTCCTTGTATGCTCGCTGCGGATACTGCACAAATGTGGACAGCCCACAATTTTGCAACATGAGATCTACATCTCTGGTTTATCCCCATTGCGGTCAGCGCCTCCTTGCATGGAGTAGCGGGTTCCTAGAAAATCGCATCCTCCGCAGATCGTTTAGTGCTCTTGCCGAGTTATGCCTCTCCTTCATCTCTGTTTGTCTCTTTTTCCGCAAGGATTATCTCCCTTGCTTCTTCCGCCTCTCTTTCGCCATACCCATCTTCACGAAGTGTTTCAGCAGCAAGGTCTGGGTCCACCTCGTCTTCATCCATGTATTCTCCTCTTCTTCCGACTCATTTTCAGATTGCACTTCCAACCTTCTCTTCTCCTTTCTGTCGGGTTTGCTTGCGGCCCTAGAAGACTCTCCTTGGGAAGGATCTGCTTCTTGACCGAGCCATTATTTCTTGCCTATAAGGCGGGAAGAGGTTGGCTTTGCTGGATTTGCTGTCTGTCATGGTGAAAGTTGGTCGGAAAAAAGAGCAAACGTTCTGACACTCGGAACTGGACACTCGAGTTGAGGTGATCGAGTGTAGTAGATGAACAGAAAGAGAGATGATTTGCTTCTGTAAAAGAGAGAACAACTAGAGAGAAATGTTAGAGAGAGAGTGTATTTCGTGTGAATGAAAGGAGAGAGGCCCCTCCTCCTTTTATAGAGGAGGAAAAATAAAGGGGGAGCCTTTTCAAATTCAAAATTTGAACTTGGATTAAATCAAATCTTTTTGAATTAAATGGAAAAGATATTGCATTAAAGAAAGATTTAACCCATTTTTCGGAGTAAATGTCTCCCCTTTCTCAGTTTTTGGGAGTTATAGGCTTTGGACGCATGTGAATAGGCATGAAGGCGGGACGCTCGAGCCTGACACTCGAGCAGGTTTGATCGAGTATCAGTCTGCCAAAAGCTGGCTGATGCTCGAGTGGGACACTCGACCAGGCGTGGTCGAGTGTTGTCCCATCTTGTCGGTTCTGACCCTACTTGTCTCATATGGGCCTCACTTTCCTGTAAAAGAGTACCAAAAACCTTCCAAGTGCATGTAAGTCGAAATAGATGCAAGTAAAAATGAAAAATAGCAAATATGTAAGGAAAATATGCGAAGAAAAAAAATTGAATGTATATACAGAGGATACCTTTGGGATTGCCTCCCAACTGCGCTTGTTTATAGTCTCAAGCTCGACTTCCTCCTATTTATTGGATAGGAGGCGGTTCATCGAGCAGAACCAAAGTTCCCTCGGGAATTGTGCTGTTGGCCAAGTAAGGCTTAACTCTATGACCATTCACAGTGAATCCTTCTCCATTGCTATTGGCTAAAGTGACTGCTCCATAAGGTAAAACTTGCAGTACTTTGAACGGACCAGACCACTTTGATCGCAATTTCCCGAGAAATAGCTTGAGTCTTGAGTTAAAGAGAAGTACTTGATCACCAACTTTGATTGTTTTCCGCTGGATCTTTTTGTCGTGAGCTGCCTTTGTTCGATCCTTGTATGCTTTTGAGCTGTCATATGCTTCGAGTCTGATTTCTTTAAGCTCATGTAGGTCCATCTGCCTCTTTTCTTGTGTTGTCTTGATGTCGAAATTCAAGAGTTTGGTTGCCCAAATTGATTTGTACTCTAGCTCTACTGGCAAATGGCAGGATTTTCCATAAAGTAATTGAAAAGGTGTGCGGCCAATAGGTGTTTTGAAAGCAGTCCTATAGGCCCAAAGAGTATCATCTAATTTGGTGGCCCAATCACGTTTTGACAGCCCAACTATCTTCATCAAAATCTATTTGATCTGTCTATTAGAGACTTCAACTTGTCCGCTGGTTTGAGGATGATAAGGAGTTGCCACTTTGTGTTTAACCCCATGTTTCTTAAGCAAATTCTCGAAAACCTTGTTGACAAAGTGGGATCCTCCATCGCTGATCACAACTCTTGGCACACCAAATCTGGGAAATATTATGTGTTTGAAAAGCTTAAGTACCACCTTCGCATCGTTTGTAGGAGCTGCAATAGCTTCTACCCATTTAGAGATATAATCCACAGCAACCAGAATGTAGCTGTTCCCTAAAGAAGGAGGCTTAAATGGTCCCATGAAATCGATTCCCCAACAGTCAAACACTTCTATCTCCAAGATCGGACTCTGTGGCATCTCATTCCTCTTGCTTATACTGCCCATTCTTTGACAGCAATCACATCTGGATATGAACTCTTGGCAGTCTTTGAAAATTGATGGCCACCATAACCCGGATTGAAGGATTTTCTGTGCTGTTTTGAATGCAGCAAAGTGTCCTCCATAAGTAGATCCATGACAGTGTTCTAATATTCCATTGACTTCCTCTTCTGATACGCATCTTCTGAACAGTCCATCAGATCCTTGCTTGTAGAGATAAGGTTCATCCCAAAAATACTGCCTTACATCCCTGAAGAATTTCTTCCTTTGATGATAATTCAAGGTTTTAGGCAGTTCTCCTCCGACCAAATAGTTTACCAAGTCGGCATACCATGGTAAGCATGTTCCCACAAACTTTGATCCGATCGAAGAACGTCTTCTTTGTCTGTGGGCTTGACACTCGAGCAGGTGGTGCTCGAGTGTCATGGTCGAGTGTTCGGTGGAAAAACTCAACAGTTGCTCTTCAGGCATAGAATCATTCATTGGAAGGGTTTCTTCAACCTGTATCCTCGATAAGTGATCAGCAACACCGTTTTCAATCCCTGGTTTATCGACTATCTCCATGTCGAATTCTTGCAGCAACAAAATCCATCTAAGCAGTCTAGGCTTAGCATCCTTCTTTTTCACCAAGTATCTTAGAGCTGCATGATCAGTATGCACAATAACTTTTGATCCAACCAGATAGGACCTGAATTTCACAAAGGCGAACACAACTGCAAGCAATTCCTTCTCTATGGTGGCGTATTTCACCTGGGCTTCGTCTAGTGTTCTACTAGCATAGTAGATCACATTCAGTTTCCTATCTATCTTCTGTCCCAGAACTGCTCCAACAGCATAGTCACTAGCATCACACATTATCTCAAAAGGGCGATTCCAATCAGGTACTTGGACTATTGGTGCTGTTATCAAGGCGTCTTTAAGTTCGAGAAAAGCCTTGAGGCATTCCTCGTCAAAGATGAAATCCGCCTCCTTGCAAAGGAGACGAGTCAAAGGTCTGGCAGTCTTTGAAAAGTCTTTGATGAATCGCCTATAGAATCCTGCATGTCCCAAGAAACTCCTAATGTCTTTGACGGTTTTCGGCGGCTGCAACTGAACCATAACTTCTATCTTAGCTTTGTCGACTTCAATGCCCTTCTCTGAAATCTTATGACCTAGAACGATGCCTTCTCGCACCATGAAATGGCATTTCTCCCAATTAAGCACTAGATCCGTCTCAACGCACCTGGATAGAACCCTGCACAAGTTTGACAAACAAGAGGAGAAGGAAGAACCATAGACAGAGAAATCGTCCATGAACACTTCGACCATCTCCTCAATCAGATCCAAAAATATAGAAGTCATGCAACGTTGAAAAGTAGCAGGTGCATTATAAAGACCAAATGGCATTCTCCTATATGCAAATGTACCATAAGGGCAAGTAAAGGTTGTTTTTTCCTGATCATTTGGATGTATAGGGATTTGGAAAAATCCACTATATCCATCAAGGAAACAATAATATGAATGATTAGCCAACCTTTCTAGAATTTGGTCGATGAATAGCAAAGGATAATGATCTTTTCTAGATGCAGAATTCAATTTCCTAAAATCAATGCACATCCTATGTCCTGTAACAGTTCTAGTTGGAATCAAATCATCATTTTCATTTCTAATGACAGTGACCCCTCCCTTTTTAGGCACACAATGCACAGGAGACACCCATTTACTATCAGAGATGGGGTAAATTATATCAGCATCTAACAGTTTTAAAATTTCCTTTTTAACGACCTCTTTTAAATTCGGATTCAATCTCCTTTGAGGTTCCCTGCTAGAATAAGATTCATTTTCAAGGTGAATTCTGTGCATGCATAAGTCGGGAGAGATCCCTCTAATGTCAGTCAGTGAATATCCTAAAGCTTTTCTAAACCGTCTTAATTCAGAAAGCAACATGTCTAACTCATCATCACTCAATGCATTGTTTACTATTACTGGATAAGTAGAGTTAGATCCAAGAAATGCGTACCTGAGCCCGGAGGGGAGTGGTTTGAGTTCCACTTTCGGTGATTTGAGCTCCGACCAGTCATCATCGATCTAACACTCGACCTTAGTGTGGTCGAGTGTTGATTTCCAGAGGCTAAATCGGGATGCTCGAGCTTTTCTTGCTCGAGTGTTGAGGTCGAGTGTAAAGTCTCGAACTGTTTTTCACTTTTCAGTGATTTGCAAGAGTCCAACAAGCCTTTGTAGACCTCAGTTTCTTCGTATATGTATCCATCACAACCGTCTTTTATCAAAGCAGTACCGAGGTGATCTTTCTCTATTAATTCTCCAAACACGTCCTTTGAAAGATCATCTATTTCTTGCACCACGAACAGCTGACTCTCAATGGTTGGTTTTTTCATTATGTCGCTCATGCTGAAAGTCATCTTGAAATCTTTCACAAGGTTGAGTTTGATTTCTCCTTTTGGCATATTGATCACAGCTCCTGCAGTGGCTAAGAAGGGCCTACCAAACAGCAAGGGGTCCTTTGGTTCTTCTCCCATATCTAGAACAACGAAATCCGTGGGGATTTCTACTCCTCCAACCCGAACTGGTAAGTCTTCTAGAATTCCATGTGGAATTCTAACCGATCTGTCAGCTAGTACCAAGGATATCTTACAAGACTTGTATTTATCGAACCCTAATCTTTTGGCGACTGTTAGAGGCATTAGGCTGATCGATGCCCCTAAATCACACAAGCAACTCCTGAATGTGAGAGGTCCAAGCGAGCATGGAATTGTGAACGTTCCTGGATCATCAAGCTTCTTAGGCACAACTTTTCTTTGTATAATAGCGCTGACCTCATGAGTTAGCACAACCATCCCTTCGACTTATTGTGTTCTGTCTTTGACTGCGTCTTTCAAAAACTTTTGATAAGGGGGCATTAGCATAAAGGCGTCCAGAGTTGGTATTTTCACTTCAACGTCCCTCATCTGCTTTTCAAAGAGAGCTTTGTACTTGTCTGCAACATCCTTTTTGAATCTCTGTGGAAAAGGAAGCTGCGGTTTGAAAGGAGGTGGAGCAAACGGTTTTGGGTCTTTTTGTATGTCAGTTGTGTTTTTGGGCTGTGCTTCTGACACTCGAGCAGGTGGTGCTCGAGTGTGTTGGTCGAGTGTCATAGATTTTGGCTTTTCCGTGCTGATTTCTGTCTGTTCTTCGACCAAATCATCCTCCCCTTCCTGAAGGACACTGTCCTCAGTGTTCTCCGTCGGTTCAGCACGAATTAGCAATTCATGGCGTTGGCGTGATACTCCTTAGGGTTTTGAACAGCTTTTCCAGGTAGCTGTCCGGTTTGTTTATTAGTTGATGAAGATCCTTGTTGATTCTCCACATATTTGAGACGGGCATTAAGAGTCTCAAATTTGCAGTTGAGTTCATTATGTGAAGCATCGATCTTAGCATGTACTTCAGCAAATTTTCTTGTTAATTCGGAAGCGCTGGCTGTCTGTCCCTTTAGTATCTGCTGCAAGATGTCCATCACTTCAGGTGTTTGTTGTGGTGGTTGAGTGTTGTATCCAGTAGGTGGTTGGTGGTATGCTTGCTGGTACTGTTGTTTGGGGATGAATGGTTTTGGTTGTGGTTGCGGATGTGGTTTGGGTGGGTACACCTGGTCGTTTGGATTTGCTACATTTCTGTTTCTGTAGGAGAGGTTGGGGTTGGGTTTGTAGCTGTTGAATTGTCTGTAGTTGTTGTTTTGGTTCTGTACGAAATTTACTTCTTCAACTTCGTCATTATCTTCTTCAACCCGTTCTGTTTCACCGACATGGTGTACTTGCTTGTTGTGAGCTGAAAGTAGAACCTTGTGGCAAGTGTTTTTCCTAGAAACGCTTGTTCTGGAATTGGAAAAGAATTTGCCTAGAAACGTTTGTTTGCAGGCATCCCAAGATGTGATAGAACCTTGTGGCAAGTGTTTTTCCCATAGATGTGCTTTGTTTCCAAGAGAGAAAGGAAACAATCGCAATTTCAGAGCATCCTCACTAACCCCATTTATTTTTATCAGACTGGTTACTCTTTCAAATTCATCAAGATGATCTAGTGGGTCTTCAGAAGGTAAACCATGAAATTTACTGTTATGAACCATGGAGATCATTCCACTCTTAATCTCAAAGTTATTGTTGGCGAGCTGGTGGGACAATTTTATGGCGTTGAGTGTGGATACTGGGAGCATCACCGGCACCAATGTGTCTAACTCTCCTAGGACGAGTTCCCAGTTCAGTAGCTTGTACTTGTTCTTCCATGTTCACCTGATCCGTGTATTCTTCGTTCAATCTGTTCCGTTGTTCTTGTAAGTATTCACGAGGCAAACGGTCTATTCTGTCAGAGTATGGAATGAGGTCTTCACTACCATGGAATCTGGTATTCATGCAAGTGATTTGTGTTGTCAGAAATAACACTCGAGCGGGTGGTGCTTGAGTGTAGTGATCGAGTGTTTCTGGGGTCTGCTCGAGCTCTCTGGAAACAGAAGAAAGATCAACGAGCTCGGGTTGTGTTGGTCGAGCTTGTTGATCGAGTGTACCTGAAAGCAAACAGAAACCAGAAACGAGTTTAGAATAATAGTATAGTAAAACTTAGTCTCAGATAAGTGATTTTCCTAATTGTAGCTAACTATTCCCAGTTGGCAACGGCGCCAATTTGATAAACAGGTTTTTACGGTGTTTTCTTAAATACCAAACTGTCTATTTAATCAATTGTAGTACAGTATGGTGTCAATCCAATGGGAGAGTAACTAGCAATCAAGATATAATCTACTTATTCTAATCTAAGCCAGATTCGGTTTTAGCGAGTGGTTATCTAAAATCAATTGCATAAATCTTAAGACTAAAAAAAATTGTAAATGCCTTTGTAAAATATGAGACTCGAATTTTGCTAGAAAAGATTGTATATTGAAAGTAGAAATTCTAGTACAATTTATAGATCAAAAGATCTTAAAGGAAAAGGAAAAATACTTAAAGAGAAAAAGGGAAAAATTCCCTAGAAAGAAAAAATGGGAAATTCCTTTAAAAAGTTAAAAAGGAAATTTCCTTAAGAAAGAAAAAATAGAAAAAGAACTAAAAGATAATTGGGCTTGCACAAAGGGGTTTTGATGGCCCTTTTTCGCAGAGAAGCCCAAAGAGTCAATCTTCGTCCAAAGTCTTAGTTCTGGCCCGTAAAGTCACTCGACCAAGTGATGGTCGAGTGTCATGCTCGAGTGTCAGAGACTCGAGTGCCAAATCTTCTAGTTTGCATCCTGAAATTCAACCTTAGGCCAGATGATTCCTCATTGGTCTTCTTGTAATTCGAAATACTCCGTGATAAGCTCCAAAAAGTACCAAAAAATCCCTTTTATGCAATGTATGCAATGCCCAACACTAATAATGCAGATTATGCTAAAAAGAACCTAAAACAATGATAATAATGCGAGTATGAATGCAAAACATGCTAAATAATGGTCCTAAAATGTGGTAAAATGCAGACACATCAGTTGGTAGTGAAGGAGTTGCTTACCTAGAAAGGTTCTGATTCTTATTAAACTTTTGGGATAATAAGTAACCTGAGATCATAGATTAGTTAGCTACTCTAATATAAGCATTAACCATGTTTCTAGGCTGAAATTCCATAGTTGAAACCTCTTTGTTCCTCACCCTTAAATCCTTTAAGATCCTCAAAATACCCTAAACTTGACTATGAACTACTCAGATATGGAAATAGAGAACAACCAAGCAATTGTAGAGAAATTCATTGAAAACTCAGAATAGATGGAATAGAGGTTTAGGGATCTTCTCCAATGATGTAGAGATCTGAATTCTTCTCCTCTAGGTTACAATAAGAGTCTGCCCCTTTTTCTTTCTCCAAAAATGTCCTTAAAAACGTGTTTTAACCTAATATATAGAGTAAACTGAACTGGTACAAAAATAAGGAAATCTGGTTTTCGCTTCGCAGGGTCTTGGATCGATCGATCCACCAACTGCTCGATCGATCAATGTTCTCATTCGATCGTGAAGCTTCCAAATTGTGCAAAGGATCGTGTGAAACTTCTTCTTAAATAGCTCAATCGATCTCTAAGTGTGAGGTCATGCAGTGGATCATGCGCATGACACAGATGGATGGAGGTCGATCGTGTCAGGCATGAGAGGTCGGTCAATGGATCGAGCGCAGTTTCCCTATCTAAAGTTGCGATCAATCGATCTTGGTGTTGATGGATCGATCATTTAGCTCATAGTGGAAAAATCCAAAGTCAAGCTCCACTCTTGCTCAGCATGTGGAATCCAAAGTATCCTTGTGTTTTGTACCTGAAAAGATTGGTTGGGGTGAGCCACATCATTGTTGTTGTAGTAGACCCGAGAGGCATTCTGAATCTGTTGGATGCGGCGTATGGTGGGAGCTAGAGTCGGAAGCGGATCCTCTTCGGGAGCATTGGATGGGCGCGCCCTGGTCGGTGATAATGGCATCACGATGTGGGAAGGACGTGACCTCCTGTGGGGAAGGAGCACCCTAATGTGGGTCGGGAGCGCCCTGCTGCGGGAGGGGAGCGCTCTCCTTCTGGAAGGGAGCGCCCTGCTGCGCGAATGGGGCGCCCAGCTGTGGGGTGGGCGCGCCTGGCTGCGCAATGTTGCTGTCGGGGCACGGGCGTTCCGGTATCCCTATTTGTGCTAGAGAATGTTGTAGAGCAGTGGCCTTATCTGAACATGATTGTGATAGACCCTGGACCTCTTCTTAATTCTTCACATTATAGTACCCTTTATTTTCCAAGAATTTCACATCCCTTGACACGAGCACTTTTCGAGTTCCGGGTACATAGCACTTGTATCATTTTTGAGTCGTAGAATAGCCAATGAACATTCTTTTGGTGCTCTTAACCTCAAGTTTGTTTTTCAAGTATCCTGTAACTAAGACAAATCCAACACATCCGAAAACACGTAAGTGATTAATATGTGGTTTGGTTTGGTTGAGTACCTCGAATGGTGTGCGGTCTTTAAGCACTTTTGCTGGAGTTTGATTGATCACATAGCACGCCGTGACAACCGCATCCCCCACCCCAAAATTTCTTGGGAACATTTGTGTGAAACATCATGGCCCTTGATACCTCCATTGGGTGTCTATTTTTCCTCTCGGCAACACTATTTTGTTTTGGAGTGTATGGACAACTTGTTTGGTGAACAATTCCACGTGTTTCTAGGGCTTGTTTGAACAAAGTGGCTGTATATTCACCTCCATTGTATGTCCTTAAAATGTTTATCTTAGCATTATATTAATTAGTCACATAACTATCAAAATTGAAAAATACTTCTAATATCCTATCTTTAGATGGTAGTAAAGTCAACCAAGTGTATTTTAATTTTTCGTCTATGAATGTAACAAAGTATTTATGATTTTTCCTAGACTCATATGGGCTTGACCAAACATCCGAGTGAATTAATATAAAACAATTTTCTTAAATAGTAGATGACTTAGGAAACACCGACTTGCAATGTTTACAAAGTATACAAGGTTCACACTCATCATTCTTAAATGAAACATTAGGTAATAGTAAGTTTACAGTGCGGCTATGGGGATTCCCAAGCCTAGCGTGCCATAAAGCATTGTCAATAACATGATTACTAGAAAACACAACAAATTTGGATTGCTCTATAAGTGATATAATCCATTCTTGGAAGATCCTTCTCCAAGGATTTCATTTGTCTCAATATCCTAAAAATATATTTTGTTAGTATCAAAAATGACTTTGCAATTTAAGTCACAAACGGTTTTATTTACACTTAATAAATTTGATGTAAATTCTGGCATATAAAAAGCACTAGAGTGTTTATTGAAAATTCGCAAGTCACTTATTCCCTTAATGGGAACTCTAATTCCATTTGCAATCTCAACACTCCCTACGGCCGGTTTAATATTGTCAAGAAGATTTCTATTGTTAATCATGTGATGAGTAGCCCCGGAATCCATAATTAATGGCTTATTTAATTTTGAGACAAAGGAAGTGTTACCGGAATATTTTAGGGAATTGATGGCTTCGATGAATTTGGCTAGGTCGGATTTTTTCACATACTCCTCGTTTGCCACAGTCATTGCTCTTGCCACAACCATTGCTGGTTGGGTGGATGTTTCCTCGGACCTCGAGCCTCCTTCTTCATTATGAGCCATGTTGGTTTTGCCTTTGTTTTGTTCCCAACGATTTTGCTTAAGGTTAGGATGGAGGACCCAACATCGATCCTTAGAGCTTCCCTTCTTCTTGCAATGATCACATACCCATACTTTACTTTCCTCATTGCGGTAAGCAACTTTATTTTTCATGACAACCTCCCCTCTTCCACCAAGAAGACCTCTATTTTCTTGTTCCCTTTGGATAAATCCACAAACTTCTTCCAAGCTTGGGAGCTTGTCCGATCTTAGGAGGTGATGTACTAGGTCATTGTAGATTGGATTAATGTTCATCATGTGCCCAAATACCTTGTCTTGTTCCAACCTTTCTCCAAGAACCTTCGAGTCCACCGTTGTTGGCCTAAGCATTTCAAGCTCGGCTCAAAGAGATCGGTACTTGCCAAACCACTTGGTGAATTTCATGTCAACTTGTTTGAGCTCACTTAGCTCCTTCTTGACTTCATAAACTCGGCTAATATTAGATAGGTTTCCATACACCTTTTTGAGTGTATCCCAAAGTTGTTTAGCACTTTCATAATAAGAGTAAGCTTCATGGATGGATGGGTCAATAGAGCTTTGTAGGAGGACAAGAACCACTTGGTCGTCTTGGTACCATTTATCTTCATTTGACACCATAGCTTCCAATACCTTGTTCTTATCTCCATTTTTTACTTCTCTGGTAGAGTGGACGACCTAATTGGAGCTCCCATATCAACATGACTCGAAAGTCCTCAGCCGTTTAAGACAGATTTTACTGTTTTTGACCATAATACATAGTTCACACCTTTAAGTGTGACATGAACACCGAAATATTTGGAATTTTCCATAATAGGTAGCAAATTTGAAAAAGAGTGAAAGTTTCAGCGAAATTAGTATGATTTCAAGAGCTTATTGCTCTGATACCATGTTGATTTCAAGAGAATTAAGAGAATAAGATTGAGAGAATGGGTTTAAGGAAGAGTAGAATGATAGAACCGAAAATGAGGAAGAAGAAACCTTTCTTTCTTATTTCTTTTACATTGATTATACACTCATATGTATAGACTAATATAGACAAATCACTAAACAATAAATAAGTTTCAAAGAGGAAAGAATGAAAGAGCCTTCCATCAATCCTGAGGTGGGTGCGCCCCGAGGCGTGCCCTTTCTCTTCACGTGAACGTTGGGGCGCACAAGTCTCCAAGCCTCCAACGGTTTTCTTTTACCCACCGGTCAGCTCCAACGGCTTTCTCCTTTGCCAAATATGACTAAGTTATATCCATTCTATGAATAGGCATGCCTAAGAGGCAAAAAGGGTGGATGCTTCTCAAGCTTGATCTTGAGAAAGCATATGATCGTTTTCCGTGGGACTACCTATAAGATATTCTACATGCAGCGGGGTTTTCGAACTCATAGACCCAATGGATTATAGCGTCGGTCACGGGTCCGAATATGGAATGGTGAGAAAAATAGACCATTTAAACCTCTTTAGGGTTTATGTAAGGGGGATCCTCTCTCACCCTACTTTTTTTGTAATGCGTATGGAGAGTTTGTGTCATCTTATTGAGAGATGAGTTCAATTTTCGTAATTGAAACCAATTTCAGACTTTGGTCTAGATCTTTTGAGAGTCTGCATAGGGGGTATTGTGTCATTCCTTCTAGTTGTTGTAAGTGTGACTCATTAGGTGGAGACGTCTTCTCAAAGTTTCAAGTCTGCTCCCAACTGATATACACGCATTTTAGCATGTTTAGGTGTTATTTTTAGTTCACTTTTCATACATATCTCTTGCATTTACATTACATTCAAGTCATTTATAGTTTGTTCGCATATGTTACAGTTGCATAGCATACACATTTCATTTGGAATTATTTTTTAGGATGTTTGGATTGGAGATGGAAAGTAATGACAACTCAGATTGGATTCCAATGCCAACTCGGATTTGATTCCAATGCTAACTCGAATCACATCACAGAGAGACTCGGACCATGACCCACGACAACTCGGATCATGTTATGGTGCCACAAGATTGATTCATGATAGGCCTCGTATTTCAACAGATTCTACCGCACCAGAACGACCGAGTCAACTCCACTTTAGACAGCCCAATGACTCGACTCGACCCACAAATTCGAGTCACCAATGTTTCTTAGATTTTTTCGTTTTTTACTTTTTAGGTTTAATAGGGGATTAGTATAAATACCTCCTTTGTGTTACGAAGACTGGGGAATCCAAGTTTTTACCATTGATTCAGAAACCTTTTGACCTTTTCGTTGTTGTAATTTCAAAACAAGAATTCCACTTTCGTTTTATGATCTTTTAAATTCAATTCTAGTTTACTTTCTAAATTTTTAATCATGTCATCCACCTTGATTGTTGTTTTGATTGTTTAACCCATGGTTTCTAAGTAGTTAACTTAGGGTTCTTGAGGGAATGGATTAGACCAAAGTGGATTTTAAAGTTTTTCAAGTCGCTTAAGAGTAGAATAGTATATATCTCTTATGGTTCAGTGTTGTTAATGATTGTTCATTTCCAATCAATTGAAACATGATTTTAGACTTTTGATTCCCGACAGGTGTGCTGAATTGTGTGATTCAGCCGTCTCAGAAGTTTACATCCTTAGCTTAAGAGATTAAATGTATATGGCGTTTATTAGGCTAGATTAAATTGTTGCTTCACGCCAGTTAGGTTGTTAAACGCTTATGATGGTAAGGTCAGTTGATAGCTTTTCTGATTGAATAGTTATAAATTAATTGTCTAGAGGCTCGTTCTGTTTGAGTTTTGTTAAGATATTTAGTGACTTGAATTGAGACGCTGGTCCATGACTTTCGCCCTTAAGAAACTCTCTTTCTCATCCATTGCTTAGTACTTTGTTCACTGCACTTGATTTCTATTTCCACTCCACTTGATTTCCATTGTTCTGTTACGTTTGAATTTCTCAATTAGATTAATCTTTTGCTTACTTGTTTCCCGTAATTTTATCATTTGGGTTGATAGACAACACACCATTGATCTGATTTGGCTTGAATTAGAGTAGTCTATCATACTGTGATTGCTAGTTATACTCCCACTAGGATTGACACATATTATACTATATCGCCATCTTAGTGTAATAGAATTTGAAAAACAAGAGTAAAATCTTGTTATCACCAACTTCAGTATCTTAGATGCTTTTCCCAAAGACGCTTATGTTGGCCTTATCTGGGCCATAACTGTTCTCCGAGTTTGATTATCATTTGCAAGCTTTAAGCAGGTTTCGTCTTGAAAGAAGTGGTAGGGTATGAGGGCTGGCCTTGGATCTTGGATCTCGGATGCTCGTGGCAACTTCTCGGCATGCTGCACTTTTAAATTTGTTATTGATGATCGAGTATGTGGGTTCTTGGCGGTTTTTCTCGTGTTGCATTGTATTTCGTTTGTTGCAGGTTGATGCAGTTGCTGTTTTGTGTTTTTTTGGTCTTTTTCCGCTACTTGTTTATCTCTATAACTTCTGTCAAAAACAAAAATAGTAATATAAACTTAACATTTAAACTAATAAAAAAGCTATGTTCTGTGAGTTGCTAGAGAAGGTATTGGCTAGACTTTTTGGTTGGAAAGAGAAAACATTGAGCTTTGCAGATTGTCTTACGCTTACTAAAGCTATTATTAATTCTATTCTCGTACACTTAATGAGCAAGATTGTACTCCCTCAGTTGATGTTAGAGAACTTGATAAGAAGGCTCGATCCTTTCTTTGGGACAGTAATCCTAAAGAGTGCAAGCAACATCTCATTAATTGGAGTAAGGTTTGTCGTTCGAAGTCTGAAGGTGGTTTGAGATTTAAATCGGCAGAGAGAACGAATAAATCTCTTATTGCTAAGGTGGATAGAGTTTACTAGCATGATAAAACAAGCTTGTGGGCTAGAGAGATTTCAACCAGATCTTAGTTTACGAAAGGATATCGCTGGTCCTCCACTTGGAGAAGCTTTTGTCTTAGATTTAGTGAAGTGATTCACCCATAAATTAGATAGGTCCCCAAAGATTGTAGTACTATTAATTTCTGGTATGATCGTTTTCTGATGGAAAACCCATTGTTTGAGCTTATATCATCAGACATTTATGAAAATATGCTCCACATTTATGAAAATATGAAAATAGGCTCCAAACCTATGGCAGCCTACATATGGTTGGAATTTCTCTAACATTAATATATATAAGAAACTCATAGATTAAAAAATGGAAGTCAAAAGAAAAACGAATATCAACATATATGTATAAATTATAAAATATATGTTGATATTCCATTATTCTATTTAACATATATGAAAAAAGAAAAATGGAATATTAACATATTTTTGTATAGAATATGTAAACATCAAAATAAATAGAAGTTTAAACAAAAAAGTTTAATAATATGTATCATAAAGAAACATTCATATTTTACATTTTCGAATATTTGTATTTGTTACAGATTTTTCTAAATTAAGAATTTTTCAAAGCTTTGGTATTATTAATTTATAGAGGTTTAGCTTCATATATGGTGAGATAAAATATTTGGTGCTAAAACTGTAGTTTAATGTATAACGTACATTAGAGATATCGTAAATATAAAATTAAATCTTACTAATGTATTAACTTACATAAGAGATAACGTACAAATGACAGTTACATAATATCTCGCTAAGAAATTTCCTTTTTTTCTTTTTTGTTTACGTAAAACAACTTTTTCCTAAGTCTTATTTATTATCTCCAAAGATTCTTTTCCTTTTCGAATATGGAAAAGGAGTAATTAATCTCCTCCTCAAACATGGAAATAACGATATAGGTTCTCTATATAAATCAAAACTAGCAAAACTACGAACCCTACTTTGCATTCTCAATATGGTATCCTCTTTTTTCTCTTCGTTGTCTTCTTTAATAAGAAAACCTCTAAAGAGAAAACGTTCTCTCGCGTCTTTACCTGATGATCTTCTTTTCGAGATTGCTTCATGCACTGCAGCTTCTTCTTTGTCAGCGATTCGCAATCTTCGATTAGTTTCTAAATCCTTTCGACATGTTTGTGAGGATACATATGTTCTTGGTCGACTTTCACTTCAAGACGTTCCTCTTGTCCCATGGAATCTCGACTCTGAAAGGCAGCTACTTTCCAATTTTATTAAGAGATGTGTTGATAATGGGAATCCTCAGGCTTTGTATCGTTTAGGGTTAATAAGGTACTTTCTGGATAATCGTAAAGACGAAGGACTTAAATTGTTATGTGAAGCTACTCAAAAAGGAAACAAAGAAGCTAAGTATGTCTACGGTTTGATCTTAATTTGCCTTGGAGACAAAACAAAGCAAAAGGGTTATGAAATCCTGTCTTCTTTGACAAAACCGTTGATGTCACAAACATTGGAAGAGCTGGTGAGACTTCAGTACGAGATTGGTAACATCGATATCAAACGCATCGTCTCGTGGCTTGAGAAACAAGCAATGAAAGAGCTGAAAGGAACGTACGTTCGAGAGATGTGTGAGTGTGATGGTAAAACGATGAACTTTTTAGTAAAAAATTGTGCTTGGAATCGATATGGTGCGGACAATGATATGAAGACTTCTTCTGCGTGTACGTCTTGCCTTTGGCATTACGAAATTGAACAATTTCTATCATAGGATTGAGTGATGAATGATGTATTACATTTAATCAACTAAATAATACTAATTTTTGTTATTAAATACTTGCCTTGTACATTTATGCTCAGAAAACTAGACGAATATGTTGATCTCCTACAAAAACCAAATCGGTGACCTTAAAAACTTATAAATATCATGAATGTATCATCATCTAAAGCATTAGTAGCTACACATTCTTCTTGATAAGAATTTGGCAATACTCAATAACTCTTCTTAATAAACATACAAATTGAGTTCCTTCTGATATCTGTCTTGAATTTCTAATTTGTTAAACTTAATAAGAGGAAATCTACTATACATCTGAAGATTACATTGCATATAATGGTAGCATAGAGAGTGAGAGGAATCAAAAGCTCTTCTTGTATGCGTATAAACAAATTAGCAGAGTTGGCTAAACATTGCAGATTCTGTTTTAAATAGAGATGATGGAAGCATGCATTGACTCTGGACCACCATTGTAGATAAGTTCAACAAAAGTACCTGCCCCTTCTCCTTTGGAGATTCGTCCTGGGTTTACACACACACACTTGGCTGCATTTTCCCCTTCCCCAAGGGATAAAACCTTCACAGCATTCAGGAAAATATTCAATAACTCTTCTATGGATTCAGGCTTCTGAGTTTGGTTCTACTACTAACATGCTGACTTACCTTTACGAAGTACCTCATGTCTGATGGAAGCAGGAGAATGTCCAGGATAGATGAAATCTTCAGAGCCTTAGGAGCGATAGAAGCTAGTTCATAAGAATCCAAATTCTTTTAGTGTGTTATAGATGAGAATATATATAATTGGAACTTGTAAACGCAAATGTTACCTTTGCTGGCGGAGGAGATGGCTAGCGAGTCTGGACATGCGATCACTGGGGACTCCACTAGGGTTTCTTGACATCTCCTCCACACTCAGCTGATTTAGTACATCCACCGTACAGCAACCTACCTTCACCTGAGAACCCCAATTTATGTTTATGTTGTAAGGACTACAGGGAATATGTCTCCTTAGAATAGACTTACCACATTGCTTTTATTTATTACCTCGTTTGCCTCGAAGGTCCCTGGGTTTGACAGGCTGGTCATCTGTATGTGTGAAAGAAGAAACAGAGCAGAGTACAGAGTAAATATTGTTTGATGAAATGGGGACTTGTCGATGAGAGTAATCTAATACCTGATGTTAGAGATCAGGTCTGTGAATGTCAATCGGAGGCTGTGAACACGAGGGGAAACTTGTCACATCAATATAGAGAAGACAAATGCGTAAAAGTGACAAGAAAGATTTCGAGATAAAGAGAGAAGAGCACCTGTGGGAATATGAAATCATGGTTAGCATCCCGAGTGGATGGTACTAGAACGACTCTTACTTCTGAACCCATGAACTCCACATAGTCTTGCAACTGGAAAACTCAAAAGAACATAATAATCTTTGTTTATTCCAAAGTCGGTAAGTGTTCAATAGATCTATCTTTCTATTTTGCGTACCTTCCTGAGGACTTCCATTTGGAATATCTCATGAAAAGTGGCATCAACAGCTCCTTTCATAATCTCTGGATGCTCAGAACCCACAAATGGTCCAAGCTGAGTTTGGGAAAATACATCAGTGACCCCAAGCTGTAATCACGCACGAGAACATATAGTTTACAGAAGGTCTGGATGCATTCTAGTTACTCACCAGCACTAGCAACTGTGGAGGCTTTCTTTTTGCATAGGCTAGTAGCTCATTCAGTGGCTCAAACAGCAAGTTGTCTGATGTGGTGAATGGCCCGGATGCAATTATCTGTCAGCATAAAGACACTTAAGAACCATTTCGAATCCCAAACTAGGAAATGATGATGCTACTTTATTCTATATAAACCACCCTTGTTGAAATGACAACTTAATATATCTATGCATAAAAACAGAATAAACCATACTACATACATACTTTTCAAATATCCCACAAAAAAAAAGAAGAAAAGGAGAACACAGCACAACAATTGTCTGGCAATGACGGAGTCAGTAACTAAAGGATTTTCAGTCCTTGGAGTGATCAACATTGCTAACCAAACAGTTTTGTGATCTTTGAAAATCTCAACACTCTGCAGTGCCTCGTCTCAACATTTTCATATATATATATATATACCAAGAAGGATTGCATACTTACAAATGAAACCTCTGATCTTTTACAGGATTCTTCTGCAGGAGCTACGACCTCCTGATCCAAGTTTTGCCTCTTAGCAGGGGGTAAATCCGCATCAATAGAACATGTTAAAGGAACCAAATCTATCAGCTTAGATGCAGTGAGACAATGTCCACTAGGATTTTGTCCCTCGATACCAACTATCTGCATCAAATTTAAACCACCTCCTTTGAATATTCCGAACCTTTTGTGGGGGAAAAAAACACAATGCATAATGCTGTTAGCTTTAGACTATCACCTGGCCGGGAAAAATGGAGAACTGATCTAGTCTGTTCAAGTCCAGTGGGACACGCTGTCCTGAAGTACGCTCGGCACTGCAATCATAGAATTCATTGGCATTAGAATTGGGAAGTTCTAGCGCAACTGAGATTTCATGTTTGAAAAACAATTTTTGCAATCACCTAACTAAAATCCTTTATACCTATGTAGGACCAAAATGTCCACGTTCACCATCCGGATTAAGTATTCTGGTATCCAAATTTTTGAAAAGCTTAAGCATCTGACTATACAACTTTCTAAGTAACAGAATTCGTTGTCCTTCATGCTATTTCTATTGCACAGTTGGAACAATATGCAATAATATATAAAGACAAGTGAAGCCAAATGAAGTTACCTGCTCTGCAATAGAATGGATTTTTCATTCAAATGCCCCTCTCCATCACAACAAATCATTCCCACAGCAAATATACTTCTCTGAAGTAATCAGTTGCACATTGTAAACAAATCTATACACTTATTTGACACATAAGTAGTGTGTGCGACCAAGGCTACCTGTGAAGCAACGGCTGGATCCACCTGTTCCTCATACAATCCCTAGGCGGCAAATGCATCTGCATGCCTTACTATCGGTCTCTCGAGGGCATTAAACCTATCCTCAATTCTGTCATACATGAACCTGCAACCTGATTCCAGGCCTACGACATTGACTTTGAGAGAACACCTGTCGCTTGTTTGAACTCTCTTAATGATGATATCATCCTCACTGTTTTCCAAATCAGTTTTATTTCCATTCTCCACATGTGCCGCCGTATTACCTATATTGAATTTCACCACAAACCTTTCGGTCCGTTGCCCAAAAGGTGTCACATGTCCAGCTGATTTGGCGGACGAGTAGCCGTAGTCTTTTGATCTGTTTATTGAATCAAACGGATCAGGATGTAACTGTTGAGACTTGTTTGTAGGGGTAGTGACAATCTCCTCTGTATCTTCTTGTATCCCATCCAAAAGCCTGAATAATAAACAAAAGCAATTTATGTGTCATCAAAAAAGAAGTTGTCGCAAGTAAAATTAAATCTGGTAAAAGAACATACATGTCTACATCTCTGTTTGAGTAAATATGCAAACCAGAGTCTTCTTCCATAATAGATTCTTTCTGTTTGTTCTGAAGATGCAGTACAAACCCATCCATCTCATCTTTCTTAATAGTCTGATTAAAAATTTGTCTGTTGCATCCAACAAAACACAAACTCAATTCTCAACTTCACCAATAGCATCAGAACCACTCTTAACATGACCTTATTGCTTCATTACTCGCTATTGAGCAATACATATACTTACAGCCTCAAGACAACCTCTATGGGCATCAAAAACACTGAATTTTACTATAAATCGGGGCAAGTATGCATTGGATATAAGACAATGGTTCGTGAGATAGTTTTATTATAAGAGAGAGTGAGAGAAACGTGAAATTTTTACCGATTGAGAAGGTAAAGATCCCAGCTTGAAACGAGGTCAGAAGGCTTGAGATTGTAGTTTATACAGAGAGTAACACCTGGAGGAAAGCGAAACAAGTCAGACAATAGCAAAAGTCACAGAATCTGGGTAGAGAGAAATTAGGGATAGTGTCGATTACATCTCTTAAGAATCTCTTCTTCTTCCTCAAGAGTAAAATTGCTTTTTTCAAATTCTCTCTTTATGTCTTCATGTGTTGCCGCCATTGCTCTTTCGACGTCGTCTCTCTTACTCTCACTCTCTGCGATTCTAGGGAGAGAGGTTTTGTTGTGGCGACCGGAGAAGACGAAGAGAACTGGCGGGAAAATGTCTGATTTGGGCGGGATTGGCTATTGCGGCCTTTATGTTATTCACTGGGCCCGTGTTTTTAATGGGCCTCAAATTATTGTTTAGTAGTACAGATTGGACCCAAAACTTCTACTTTAATTAAAAACAAAATCCTCCCATTTTCAAAAGTATTCCATGCAAAATCAGAAAATTCTCAGGTCAGTCAGAGTTCGTCGCCTCCACTTCGTTTCCTTTGTATTCACGCTTTCTTCTCTCTTCGCTCATAGTTTTCATAACATTCTCAGTCAGCCATGGCTTCTTCCAGATGGATCAGGCCCGAGGTACCAATCAATCTGATTCAATTTTATTTCTTAAGACTGCTTTGCTGTAAAGCGTTAACCTAATCCAATTTAGGTTTTTAATTAGTTTAAGATCGATTTCGTTTTGCTTTAAAATATCTTAATCGACAAGAGATTTAAGCATGATATCTCTTAATTTCTGAAACTGTTTGGTTTTGTTTGGCATCAGGTTTATCCGCTGTTTGCATGAGTTGGAGTTGCTGTTGGAATTTGCGCAATGCAACTTGTTGGAAACATCTCCACTAACCCTGAAGTCAGCAATGAATAAATGTTGTTTTCCTCTCTTCTTCATCAAATATTCAATTTTTAGGGAGGTTTGTGCATGACCTATATTGTAGAAATCTTTATCCTTATTGTTTGTGTGTAAAAGATGCTAAATTGATTTGACTAATCAACAACTTGCTTATGGTTAATGGACATCTCAGATACAGTTTGTTCATGAGCCAAGCCGTTTATAGTTTGTTTTAGGTGAATATTACTTAACATTGAATTGTGAACTTGGTATGATCAGAGTGACGAAGGAGAATCGAACAGCTGGTATCCTTGAGAATCATGCAGAAGGAGAAAGATATGCGGAACACAGTGTTTTGGACTTATACAGACTTGGGCCATTTCTGATCTTTTGTTCATTGGGCCTGCGTTTTTTCTTGAAGTGGCCCAGCAGAGTGTTCTTCATACATGTGACAGCATCTGCAGCAAGCTTTTGCAGAGTCAAACTGAGCAGGATCAGTAAAGTTCTAAGAGGACAAAAGGAGGCTATAATGATTGCAAAGACCATGACATCAGAAGAAGAAGATACCTTTCTTGGTGTATTTGAGTTTCATATATGATGTCTCCTTTTGTAGTCTTGCTCATTGTAAGTGTTGAGCTTGTAAAGTCTCTAATTTGCGAACTCTCTCTCTGTAATTCAGATCTATAAGAACATTGTGAGCTATT
Source organism: Lepidium sativum (assembly GCA_023374145.1). Taxonomy (NCBI): domain Eukaryota; kingdom Viridiplantae; phylum Streptophyta; class Magnoliopsida; order Brassicales; family Brassicaceae; genus Lepidium; species Lepidium sativum. The sequence goes on along the minus strand of JAKUCM010000833.1, from coordinate 37,739 downwards.
TGAGCTTGCCGAGACGTACTGTGATCAGATTCTTGATCACAGGAACTCGTACATTCTCCTTGCACCTACAAACACAAACAATTGCAGTTAACTTGCGGTACAAGTAAGATAATTGCAAGAACAAAGCTACAACAAGTGGTATCAGAGCATCTCAGGTTGACGGTATGGAGCAAACTCTGGGAAGGTTTGAACTCAAGGAGTTTAACGGAGATGGAGATTTTTTTCTGTGGAAGTTCAAGATGTTGGCTCAACTCGAGATTCTTGGTCTAGACTCTCCTTTGTTGCCGATCTATCTAGCTGAGGAAGATGGTTATGATTCTAAGGAAGAGAAAGTTGATAAAGTTATAAAGGATGGTAAAGAAGTGAAAGGCGCTGAAGCTGGACCTTCAAGAAAGTCTCCAGAACAACTTTTTATGGAAGCTAAAGCAGATCCAAAGTTCAAAGACAAGGACAAAAGAGCTAAAAATCTCATTGGTACTAGTCTTTCGGACAGTGTTCTAAGGAAGGTTAAGAAATAAAGAACTGCCTACGAAATGTGGATTGCTTTGGAAGCTGAATACCAGGTAAAAACTTTACCACATAGATTCAATCTTAAACAGAAGTTCTACAGTTTTAAAATGGATTCTGGAAAGAATCTGGACAAGAATCTCGACGTATTCAACAGATTGATATCAGGTTTATCTAGTGTTCACGTGGATATTGGTGAAGAAGATAAAGCTGCTATATTGATGAATAGTCTGCCTAAGCAATTTGAGAATTTGGTTCATACTCTGAAATATAGTGTGGGAAAGGAAACCATAACTCAAAAGGACATTATAAGCTTCGCGTACTCTATTGAGATGGAGCTAATGGAGAAAGGAGTCTATAAACTCCATTCTATTTCATAAGGGTTGGTGGTTCAGTCTCGAGGTAGAAAAGAAAAAAGAGGGTAGTCTAAGGATAGTAGAAGTGAAAGCAAGCACAAATCAAAATCAAAGCCAAAGGGTAGATCATGTAGGGCTTGTGGTGACGAAGGACATTTTAAGAGAGACTGTCCAAAGAGAAAGTCAAACACAAAGGGAGACACAGCAGAAGCCAGTGTATGTAGAGCAGAGTACACAGAACCAGAAATGCTAGTGGCCACAAGTTCTTCACATGAAGATGAGTGGATATTAGACTCAGGGTGTTCATATCATATGACATCAAACAGAGACCTAATGTTCGATCTAGAAGAAATAGACGGTGGAAAAGTATTGATGGGGAATGATAGTATCTGTGAGGTCAAAGGAGTTGGAAAAGTGAGTTTCGTGAATAATGATGGATCTACATTTATTCTGACTCAAGTAAGGTACACACCTACTTCAAGAAGAAATCTCATATCATTGGGGCAACTTGAGACTTTAGACTGTTAATACCAGTCTCGGGATTATAGAATGAAGGTAATGAAGAAAGGAAAAGTTATCATGACAGCTGACTACAAGAATACCTTGTATTTTTTGAATGGAAAAGCAAAGATGTCTGAATGCAATGCAGTGAAAGAATCAAAATGCTCAATGGATATTTGGCATAGTATACTAGGCCATATGAGCAGCCGCAATATGAAAGCATTGGTTAAGAAGGGTTTTATTCATGTTGATTTGCCGAAGGATTGTAGGAACTGCGAACCTTGTATATTTGGAAAATCACACAGGGTTTCCTTCAACAAAGGTTCACACTTTTCAAGAGGGCCTCTGGACTATGTTCACTCCGATCTTTGGGGCTCACCAAATGTGACACCTAGTCTAGCTAAGAGTCAATACTACATGTCTTTTGTAGATGATTTTAGCAGAAAAGTGTGGGTGTATTTCTTGAAAACGAAAGATGAGGCTTAGGGAAAATTCGTTGAATGGAAGACTCTCACAGAGAATCAGAGTGGAAGAAAACTAAAAGGTTTAAGAACAGACAATGGTTTGGAATATTGTAATAGAATCTTTGATGATCACTGCAACGATAATGGCATCCTAAGACACAAGACATGTCCCTATACTCCGCAACATAATGGAGTTGCAGAAAGGCTAAACAGAACTGTACTTGAAAAGGGGAGAAGCTTTCTGAGTGAGACAGGATTATCGGAAGCATATTGGGCTGAAGCTACCTCTACTGTGGTATATATATTGAATTAAACACCCTCGAAATCTATTGACTACCAAATTCCAGAACAGCTATGGTCGGGAAGAGAACCAAATTACTCTTACATGAAGCGTTTCGGGTGTTTGGCTTATTTTCACGTTGACCAAGGAAAATTGAAACCTAGAGATAAGAAGGGAATTTTTCTTGGATATCCACAAGGTGTGAAAGGTTACATAATTTGGAGTTTGGAGGATAAGAAATGCGTGATAAGCAATGATGTTGTATTTAATGAAGCAGTAGTATATAAGGATATTGACAAGTCCACTAATGATGATTCACAAAAGGCTCAAGATCGTAAATCCAGAAGGGTCACTTTCATACTGCCAGAGGATGAGGTAGAACAGATCACAGAATATGATGGTTCAACTCCGAATGAAAGTCAGGATTTTGAAATTTCTATTTTTGCTCAGAATGACATCAACGATCAATAAAATCAAGATGATCAAGTAGAGACGGAATCCTATAATGACTACTTGCTGGCTAGAGACAGAGATAGAGAAGAGTCACCAGAAAACCGAGCAGGTTTATAGAAGCAAATGTGGCAATGTATGCTTTGAATGTGTCACAGATGATGAATGAGGAAGAGCCAAGAACCTATGAAGAAGCTGATGACTAACCAACATAAGGATATGTGGATAGAGGCAATGAAGGAAGAAATGAGTTTCTTTAAAGAAGAGTAGAACTTATGACATTGTACCAAGAACAGAAGCACAGAGAACGATTGGTTGCAAATGGGGTTTTCAAATTAAAGCCGGAAATTCCAGAGGTAGAGAAAACCTAGATTTAAAGCAAGGCCTAGTTGCAAAAGGTGTTTTAAGCAGATAGGAGGGATTGATTACAATGAGGTTTTCTCTCCGGTGGTTAAACACGATTACTATAAGGTTGACACTATCAATGGTGGTTAACCAGAACATGGAATTGGAGCAGATGGACGTAAAAACACCCTTTTCTACATAGGTAGTATTGATGAAAAGATTTTTATGGATCAACCAGAAGGGTTCTCGGAAGGTGATGGAGTTTATTTGCTAAGAAAATCACTATATGGTTTGAAAACAGTCTTCAAGGCAGTGGAATTTAAGGTTTTGATCAATTCATCAGGTCAAAAGGGTATATCAAGAGTGATTTTGACAGTTGTGTTTATCTCAGGAAGTATGCAGAAGGAAGTTACATTTTTCTGTTGCTATATGTTGATGATATGTTATTAGCAGCTAAAGATATGTCAGAAATTCAGAAGCTTAAAAGGATTTTGAGCAGTGAATTTGAAATGAAGGATCTTGGGGCAGCTAAAAGGATTTTTGGGTATGGATATTATAAGGGACATAAAGAATAATGTTTTAAAGCTTTCTCAAGAGTTTTATATTGATAAAATCTTGAAAGTTTTTAACATGATTGATTCTAAGGTTGTTCAGACTCCCTTAGGGAGCCATTTCAAGTTCAAATCTACAAGTCAAGATGAAAAAAGAAAATGCAGAGAAGCAGATGAAGATGGTACCTTACTGCAGTGCGGTTGGCAGCATCATGTACGCCATGGTTGGATCTCGTCTTGATCTTGCATACTCTGTTGGAATGGTCAGCCGCTTCATGAGTTGTCCTAGCATTGAACACTGGGAAGGCCGTTAAGTGGATTCTCAGATATCTTAACTACTCAAAGAATCTATTCTTAACATTCACAAAATCAGAAAATTTTGCGATAATGATTACGCAGCTGACCTGGATAGAAGGCGATCAATCACTGGATATGTGTTTCAAGTCGGTGGAAACACTGTAAGCTGGAAGTGGGGCCTGCAAAACGTGGTAGCTTTGTCAACTACAGAGGCAGAGTACATGACTTTAGTCGAAGCATGTAAGGAAGCCATATGGCTGAAAGGGATTACCTCTGAGTTTGGTTTCTGTCAAGATTATGTTGAGATTGGATCTGACTCCCAAAGCGCCATTTGCTTGGCCAAAAACAGTGTCTTCCACGAAAGAACGAAACACATGGCAATAAGAATGAGTTTTGTCAGAGATTTATTAGAAGAAAAAATAATCAAGATACAAAAGGTTAAAACGTCAGAAAAACCCAGCAGATGTACTTACCAAATCAGTGTTGATTCGAAAATTTGAAGAGGCTCTGGATTTTCTGGGAATAAACTGATGCATGCATGCTTCTCAGAAGGAGAAGCATCAAGTTCTTTTGGCGGTAAAGTCAAAAGGTCTTTGGTGGTTGAATCGGAGGTATCGAAGAGTCAGACTGATTCTTCGATGGATCTGAGAAGTCGAGAGGCCTTCGGTGGATCTGAGAAATCAAAAGGTCAGATTTATTTTTATGGATCTAAGGAGTCGAAGGGTCAGATACATACCTCGATGGATCTGAGAAGTCGAAAAGTTGCATGGTTTCTCCGGTGGTTGAATCAGAGATATCGAAGAATCAGGTAGATTCTTCGGTGGATCTGAAGGGTCAAAGAGTTGCATGGCTTCTCCGGTGGTTGAATCGGAGATATTGCATGGCCTGATAAGCTTCTCGGGGTTGGTTTCGGAGGAACCGATGAGTCAGAAAAAAAAAATTTTGGTGGTTTGTTTCTCGGGAACCAGAGAGTCGAAGGGTTTCATCGGCGGTTAGAGGAAGAACCGAGGAGGCGTTTTCTTTTCCTCGGAGGACAGAACACGGAAATTTCTGAGGGTGTTCTTTTATCGAAAATGATTTTCTGGGAGAGAGTTTTGGATGTGTAAAGGTTATCTCTTGCGAGAAAGCTTTTGGTGGAAGAAAATGGATGAGATTCTCCATTTTTCCCGGTGAGAAGGTAGAGAGAAAAATCGCACAGAGGCGGAAGAGTGTAGAAGAAGAATGAAGAAGATGAAAGGTTTCTCGACGTTTGGGTGATTAGCCTACTCGCGTATTGAACCAAGGTCGAGAAAGTCAAGCCCATTAAATGTTTTGTTTTCGGTCCATCAGATGGCCCAGTCCGAGATGGAGTTTGTTTTGGACTTATACAGACTTGGGCCATTTCTGATCTTTTGTTTATTGGGCCTGTGTTTTTTCTTGAAGTGGCCCAGCAGAGTGTTCTTTATACATGTGACAGCATCTGCAGCAAGCTTTTGCAGAGTCAAAGTGAGTAGGATCAGTAAAGTTCTAAGAGGACAAAAGGAGGCTATAATGATTGCAAAGACCATGACATCAGAAGAAGATACCTTTCTTGGTGTATTTGAGTTTCATATATGATGTCTCCTTTTGTAGTCTTGCTCATTGTAATGTGTTGAGCTCGTAAGGTCTCTAGTTTGCGAACTCTCTCTCTGTAATTCAGATCTATAAGAACACTGTGAGCTCTTTGAGCTTGCCGAGACGTACTGTGATCAGATTCTTGATCATAGGAACTCGTACATCCTCCTTGCACCTACAAACACAAACAATTGCAGTTAGCTTGCGGTACAAGTAAGATAATTGCAAGAACAAAGCTACAACACACCGTCTTAAGGAAATTTGTACGCAACAAAGCTCCTCAGATCATGCCCACTAACAATGGCTTCTTCTCCGACCCCAAGTATTGAAAAATGTATAAGAGGTTCATGTTAGAGGATTTTTACTTCTGTTGTTGCTTGGATGCATCACATAATAATCTTTCAACTTACGGTTATGGGTGAATTTGGGAATAAAATGTTAGTGGTCACATTGGTTTTGCATCTTCTTTCTCATCTCATGTATAAAACTGTTATTTTGAAATGGTAAGTAGCAATAAACCATGTTTATGATAAATCATGTGCATACAAATTGTGAATGTTTTTGAGTTTCAAAGTGAAACATCTTGATTAACATAAGAAAATTGTTTTTATTTTTAGAAACGTGGTTGAATTCAGCGTCTATTATGTTCGAAATCCTTTGCATTTTGAAGTCTTTTGTAGAAATGGTTGGGGACATAATAGACGCTGAATTCAACCACGTTTTTTGGTTTGTTGTTGGGAAAGACAGGAGATTGTGGTTTGTGCTTCACAAATATGATCTATGGGCCTTGGTACTTTATGACCAGATTGGTTGAAGTACAAACCGGCAGTTGAAACTCAAGAGACATTATCGCTTTTCAGAGAACAAATTTGGTTTTCTTCCTGTCGAATGTGACTTGTAGAGGACGATGATGAGGCTGGTTCAAGTATCATCTACTGATTCTATTTTTTCTATTTCCTCTTCCTCGGCTCGGAATGGCGGAGTTCTCTACTTGAGGCGTGATTCTGGTAATATTATCGAACACCTTGTGTGCTTGAGATTATTTTTGCTTGTGGGTGAACAAAATCTTAAAGGAGGGATACTTTCCTTGATGAGTATCAACCTACCAGTTCCTTAGTTATCGCGAACTCCCCCTTTTTGGTAGATGAACTCGTGGCGGGAGAAATTGAAGTGAAAATCACAGACCTTTCAGTTCGCTGCTTGTCGTGTAATTGGGTTTAGTTGATTTCCATGGTGATTTTGTTCCTTTTCTATGCGTTTATTTTCTCTCTCTCAAATTGCTGAGTCTGTTTGAAGTTCAAAGGTTGTGTCCTTTTCTTTCATTCGATTTTGGGAAGAAGATTCCAGGGTAGTTCTAAGATTATAGGTTATCAGTGATTTGAAACATTCTAATGTGAATATTTGTTTGCAAGATGATTCGTCTAAGGCTCTAACCTTTGTCACAGTCTGCGGTTTTTGTAGGGTCTTGGAGCCGAAAAAAGTTGCTTAACAGCATGCTTCTTTCAGCTACGAGGACTTGCTCAATCTCTGGCCTCCACACTATTTCCCCTAAGTCAAGCGCTTCAGTTTCTTCGAGAAAAAGGTTCTCCTCCAGTGCCTTACCACTCATCTCTCAACCCATTTCACCCTTTGTTCATCCTCGTTCATCAGTACTTGTGTCAAGCCTTCTCTCCCCATCCGACATCCCTCAGAAATCAGAAGAATGGTTTGCTCTAAGAAAAGACAAGTTAACTACTAGTACATTCAGTACAGCGCTCGGATTTTGGAAAGGCACCCGGCGTTATGAGCTCTGGCATGACAAAGTATATGACTCAGACCCACGAGTCTTGGAGGATTCTGCACGATTTGCAATGAACTGGGGTGTACAGATGGAATCAGCTGCGATAGATAGGTACAAACGAATCATGGGTTGTGAGGTCGGCACAATGGGATTTGCTATTCACTCCAATGAACGATTTCACTGGCTTGGCGCTTCCCCAGATGGAATTCTCGATTCTTTTGGTATTTTAGAAGTGAAATGTCCTTATAACAAAGGGAAAACCGATACTGTGTTACCATGGAAAAAGGTGCCATACTATTACATGCCTCAGCTGCAAGGTCAAATGGAAATAATGGATCGGGAATGGGTCAACTTGTACTGCTGGACACGAAATGGAAGCACGGTCTTCCGTGTGATGAGAGACAGAAGTTATTGGAATATCATACATGAGGTATTAAGGGAATTCTGGTGGGAGAATGTGATTCCTGCAAAGGAGGCTTTGTTGTTAGGGAAAGAGGAAGAGGAGGTGAAAAAGTATGAGCCGACATCTACGCATAAGAGAACCGGACTTGCAAAAGCCAAAAGCATAAATTTGGCTGAGGAATCAAAACTTATATGCAGAGAAATTGCTGATCACGTCGAGTTCTTTTAGATGAATTTGGGAATCTCTTCATTCTGATTCATCAACTGATGAGATCATATTTTTTGTGTACTTACGAAAGTTGTTAAACCATGCAACTTAGTCAGGTAAGATTATTTTCCAAACTATCTGGTAAGAAGCGGGCTGTATTGCGCCTGTAGTGAAATGTTTGTCAGTGAAAAAATAGGTGAAGACAGTTAGACCAAAGATGGTCTAATTGTCAGAGAAATAAAACAAACGACAAAAGATTGTTGATTCTTTGTGCCAACCAAGCAGAATGACCAAAAATAGAGTGGACTTGTAAGAATCTTGGAGTTGGTTACCAAAAAAAGAGAAAAACTGATAACCAACAGAGACTAATGAGGACAATGAATAAGTACTCAATGATGTTCCTGTAAGCTAATAATTCTTTGATTTTGAAACATCTGTAAGAAGAAGAGAGATGGATTCAGGACTATCGTGGGCTGATCAATGGGATTATAATAACCCTGACCCTCTTCCGAGTTCGATGAAAGAGGATGCGAGCAAAAAGAAGAAGAAACAACAAGGAAGCAAAAGTGGTATTGGGAAGACAATACTTGGGTTCAAATGGATGAAGGTTCTCCGCAAGAAACCTGAAAAGTGATTAGTACAGAGATGTTTCATACATGTCGTTTGATATTTGTTGTTCTTATATAATTAATCCATTCTTTCTGTTTGTCATCTTTATGTAGTTTTACTATTTACCGATTCAACAATAACTGAAGCAAAAAGAGTTGGGAAATGCAGGCGAGAAATATACCAAAATCTTAAATGGGTCAAGACAACTAAAACTTGATCAAAATCCAAAAATAAAAGGAAGAATGGAAATCTTGTAATTAAGTTCTCTGTTTTTGTTCTCTCAGAACAGACGAAATAATCTTAAGCTGTTCTTTTGTTCATCTCCTAGACTTCTTTTTCGAGGCCTTAGATGATGCAGCTGCATTTTGAGATGATGCTTTAGAACTGGTCGCTTGGTTTGACTTCGAAGTTGAAGAAGCTGCTTCTTGTTTTTCCTTGGTCACTGCACCCTGAGAGCCACGGATTTGAGCTGCTCGCTTGTCCTTCCTCTTGGGTCTGTAACTTGACCTTTCCCTTCTGGGAAGCCACCTTTCAGGGTCCGGAGGTGGACCTGGGTTTGCCGGATCAAATCCTTTGGGATACTTCGGCTTTCTCTTCCTCTTCCTTTTTGCCTTCTCTTTGCTCTTCGCTTCTACCTGTATCGATGAAGCAGCTGCACCTTCAATGGCCTTTGCACCCGAGGTCTTTTCAAGATTGTCTACATCAACAGCCTTCAACCCGGGTAGCAGTTTTAGTTGTTTCTCATATGTTTCTGCTTTCTCGACATTGACACGAGCAAGTGTAGTTACAAGACCAACCAGAGCATCTGTGCTGTTATGGTTTTTCACAATCTCCTCATATAGACGTGAAGCCTCCTCTTCTTGACCATGCTTGAGCTTAAAGGAAGCAGCTTCCGGCATCAATATGGCAAGCTTATTGCTCTCTGTCATAGAATTTGACCACCACTTAATTGCTGAGTCAAGAACAGCAGCCGCACCATCATTGTCCCCAGCTCGCTCTTTGAGGGCTACAATTGTGGCAACAGTTGCAGGCAAATGCTGTATATCAGGTATTCTAGACAGGGACTCTGCTGCAACGTAAGGATGACTGGCCAAAGCAGCAATTTGTGCCCTGGCCAAGAGAACCAACTTAGCCTTCTCCGGGAACTTTTCAGCATACTGTCCTAGAAGTTCCTCAGCTTTGGCAACCTTGTTTTCTCTCACCAAAACGGCAGCTTGAAGCAATGTAGGAATAACACTCTCAGGAAACAAATCCGGCAGTGCAGCACAAAGTTCTCTTGCCTGAGGTAGTAGATTTTCTTAACTGGTTAAGCAGAGGATGTAAAGACAAAAAAAAAACAGAGATAAAAATCTAAATGTCACGTTAAAGAACCTGATCCATCTTATTTGCATGGAGGAGCAGAAGGATGCGATTGGCATATATAGCCTCCTTCTGTTTCTGTGAAAGCTTTGTATCAAGTGCTTGAGAAAGCTGACACTTTTGGGAGTCTTTTTCTTTCAACCTATCAAACTTCCTCAAGCCATCAGAAACATCTTTAGAACCTTTCAAGGCAATAAGGTTGTTTATAGCAACAGCAAGTGACGGTTCATCAGCCAGATTTCGTTTGATGATGTCTACATAAGAGGTAGTGGATTCTTGATTTTGTCCAAGGATCTGATGAAGAAAAAAACTAGATTACCAGGAGTACGGAAGGTTCCATAAAAATAGGTTAGCGAAAAGACAAGCAGTATAAAAATCACCTGCTGGACATAAGCTAATTGGACAGAAATTGGGGCCAGCTCAATCTCAATATCCTCATCAGCAAAACCATCGTCAGTGAGGGTTTCCTGACCAATTCTGTTTTAAAGCAACAATACATGTATAAGGCATAAGTACATTGTACAGGACTTGGAAAATCAGTACTCAAATTGATCAATGTACTTGAACTGTTGATTAAAGATAGAAATAACAGAAAGGAAATCATGACACACTTTTACATAGTAGACTTATGTGATATTAAAAGCACGATGTCAATGGAAAAAATGATACTATAGTTGTTAGTGGAGAGATAAAAAACAATGAAAGCGAATCAGTAACGCTCAGTTTTAACAACTATTTTACCGTATGACTGAACCTATTCAGCACAGCTAGACCTAAAACACACATGTTCGCATTAAAGCTAGATGACTCTTGAAAGGGAACCTCTTAGCAATTACAAGGAGAAACAAGGCCTAGCAGACATAAAATAAGCAAACCTAGGAACACTACGGCAGAAAGTCTCAGAAAAAGAGAGATTATATACCTCCTAGCAGCGAGCAATAGCTGTTCTGCATCAGTATAATAATTGTCTTCAATCAAAGAGCAAGCAGTGTTATAAGCCAACTCAAAACTACTAGTTGGTTTAATCTTCAAAGCCTCCAATGCTCCTTGCACTTGAGAAGCTCTTCCAGCTGAAACTAATCCTGCAACGAGATTGATCTCTAGCGTTTCAATCTTGGACTTATTCAGTTTTTGATACAAATCCACACATGCATCTGCTTTTCCCAGACGATACTGAATCTGAGCCTCCAAAAGCAAAGTCTCTGAATTTCTCTCTCGACCTTTTAAACACACAATAGCCTCATCTAACTTGTTTTGACGATATAAGCAATACGCCTATAAAGATTAAAAATCCAAAGCAAAAGAGAAACCCATTAGACCCAAGAGTTCACAACATTCAAATCCAGTAATTATTAGCAATGTCAGATTAAATGTAGTTCTACTGATGCAAAACCTGTCTACCTTTTGAAAGGCTAGATCGATAGCAAGCTTATGGAACGAGTTAACGACGGAGAGAGCTTCATCGATCTTATCGTCTTTGATTAGAGACGCAATTTTACATCGTATCGCATCCTCGTCGGTAGGTGCAATCGACAAAACTGAAACGTAATCACGGTTTTCAATTTTACCAAATCAAAAACAACAACAAAAAGGCAGGATAAATTGAAGTAGAATTGTGGACCTTGATCAGCGACCTTGACGGCTTGTTCAAATTCAGATCGCTGGATATGCCTATTAAGGTTAGTGAAGAGATCTTCAACTGCTGGAAGAGGTTGTGAATTCGAAGTTTTGGGTTTTTCTTTCGATTTGGGAGCCATTGTTGCTTGAATTTTCTCGGGCACGAAACACCGGAGAAGGAATCGGGATCCAAGCTACAGGTTTTTGTCAAGGGTTTGCAGTTGTCTTTAACGGGGTGAGGACTGCATAAGATAAGTTTTTAGGCTTTAATATGGGCTTATTGGAAAGAAAACATGGAGCTTTAAATTTGTTCGATTCCAAATTAACTTTTAAAATAAATTTTCAATTTTACTCAGAATAATTGTCATTAACTCTACTAATAAAAATCATTAATCCTATTTATAGCTGTTAATTTAGTCTCGTTTAATGAAATTATGCGTTTCATTTATATCTAAAACTAAAACCAAAATTGAAGGGAACAAATGATAAACTCTAATTGACCAAAATTCCCCAAATCTTCTCCATCTATTTTCTCATATCTTAATCGATCGAAATGTCTAAAAGAAAAGTGAAATTAGTCGACTGTGGAGCCCACCAACACAATGATCATCTAGCGCTTCTATTTCCTATCCAGCAAGGCCTCCGAAGAAACAGTCCGAAGAGGAGGAAGACGTTGAAAATAAAGACAATTTAGACGATTTTGATGAGGAATATGTAGAAGAAGAAGAAGATGGGAATTAAGTTGTTGTTGACGAAAAGGAGTGTGATTTGAATATTATTTTTGGAAAGCTGATGGGATAGATAATGAAAATGATGGTGTTAGTAATGAAGACAGTGGAGATAATGTATGAGATGAAAAGAGAATTTTGGATCCGCTGTTACCGGATTCAGACGAAGATGAGGAGCATAACACTTGTTTAGGGACTAAAATTGAGGAATATGGTGTCTTCCTTTGGTTTGAGATTTTTGTTTCACATTTTGATATGTTTATTCGTGTATTTTAGAGATAAATTAAATGCATAGTTTCATTAAACATGACCAGATTAACGACAATTAACGGGGTTAAGAATTTTTGTTAGTTGAGTTAAAGACGGGGTCAAACTGAGTGGTCAATGTAAAATTGGAGGTTTATTTTGAAAGTAAACTATAATTTTGATGATTAATTTAGAGTCGAGCGAGTTGACCTTTTAATTTACCATTTTTTGTAAGTTTGAGGTTTAATCGACTTTTCATTAGATAAATAGACTTCGTGATGTCTTGCGCACAAATGACATTGTGATGTCTTGCACACAAATAAAATTAGAAATCTAAGGGGCTGTATTGAGATATTTATTTTAAGTGATTTGGGTTTATGTGGCAAATCATTTGTTATTTAAACAATTTTTAAAAAAATCATCTAAGATCAAGAGTTATTAAATTAGTGATTTTAAAAAAAACACAATCAAATCCAGTATTATTGGAAAAATTATGCATGTGATTTTAAGTAATTCTATAGGATGCTAGAGTTATTTAAAAGATTTCTCTAGTTAAAAACATAAAAATCCAAATTTCATGGTTTTAGGTGGAGTTTTAGAGAATTTTGTCATAAATCATAAGAACTTTATATGATTCATTTAAAACCATCTTAAATTTCATAAAATCTAAATCATGATAATCATTTAAAATTAATGTTTCAATACACTGTAAATATGTGTTTATATTAAACTTACAAATTTAAAGCGAAAAGTATAAGCAAAAAGTTATTTTTGATATGGTGGTGAGACTGATCTGTTTAATGAATTTAGTATCACTATGTATCCTTGTGTTGGTTTCCAACTCCCCATCACATTGGGCTTGATTTCAGATATTTGTCTTTGATTCTATCATTGTTATCTTCATCTCATCTCGAGGGTCTCAATCAATATAAAAAAAAATCTTATCATTTCTTGCTTTCTATAGATACATGATCAATTATGAGAAACTCTTTTTAACCTCTAAGTTATAAAACAAAACTATCCCAATCCTGAAAAATATTATGAATCTTTTCAAGACTCATCCATATAATATATATACCCATGAAGGCAAATATTAGCAAAAAGAGGAAATCCATGTTTGCAAAAAGTGAAGGTCCTAGAAATATATCTCTCACCAAATGAATTTTGGGTGAAACTCAAGTTTGATATGTGGAATGATATTCAAACAGCATATGATTGATCATCTCCAAATTAGTATCACATCAATCACACCATGTTTCATAGTTAATCCCACAATGTTCAAATTAGATTTCACCAGTTTACAATCTCACAAACCCTGCCAAATAAAATGCTTTAGTTCAAAATGACATTCTAATTTCCAAACCAATGTTTGGTGTAGCTGAATATTCGGTGCATGACTACCAATGTCAAATAGAGATATGTTGTTCTCCATCCAATAATCATATTTCACTGAGTATTAGTACACCGAATTAATTAGGTTTTCTTTTACACAACCATACTTAAACTCATTAGAAACCCCCCAAAGAGTATGCAAAATGTTTATATCTAAATAGAACTATAATTCAAAATACGGGTATAAGATTCAAAGAAAAATAGGAAAAAGATTTCTAATGATTCAGAAGTCCTCCATATATGGTTAAAAAACTAACCACTCATCTGAATCTTTCACTACTTTAAAATATTTTTAAACTGTTTGTCGTAATTACATCTTGAGCTTCTGTTGATGCACGACAACAAAGCCCAAATGAGGATCTCGACTTCCAAATATAGAGATAATAGATTTTTTTTATACTCATCGCGTCCCATGCATTCTTCTTCGATTGTGTGGGAAACAAAAACACTTAATGCCTAAAAAGTACCAAGTAAAATTAATTAGTATAATTCGCCAAAATTATACACCTTTTTTCTTTCATCTAGAATAATATAGATTGTTCAAATTTGACAACGACATAATACTAAAGCCGAGGGGACACAGTAATATATTCGGGAGCTAAAACCCAGAAAAGGGAAGCTAGTAGAAACAACAATAACATAATTAACAACAACTAAGAATGACAAGGACTCGAAATAAAAAAATCTTATCCTAGGAAAACTAAGTTACCGCGAAGCAAACATGCCCAGAGTAGATGACAAAACCTCATATAGCAATTTGGTGCATCTCATAAATGAAGAGCTGGGTATCTGGACCAGAAGAATTAAACTCACAATTTTCCAGAAACGATATAGTCGAAGAATGTTGTTACTGAAAGACGAAATACAATTGTTTTATGCCTAAAACAGAATCTATGGAGAGACTATACCTTGATCATGTCTACTAAATGTGAACAAGAAGCTGGAAAAACGTTAACCCAAGTATGCCAAAGTTTGAGAGGATAACAACAGATCGAATCCGACAAGGAAAATAAAGAGAATCTAAATCAAACCAAGTCAATTTAATCTTAAGCAAACCTCAACTGGCCTAAACCAAATTTAATTAACTAAACCAACATAAACAACTACTAAAGAGACTTGCAAAGGTTAAGAGCATGTTTAATGGTGAGATTATGAGAGTATCATATAATTAAAAAAATTAAAATTAATTCACAATTTTGGCTTGAAACGTCTCTACACATTAAGACAGAAGAAACGACTCAACACTTCGATTTTCGATTCTCCTTCCTCGAGCATTCCTTCGTCGTCGTCTTCTTCTTCTTACCTAAGGAGATTTATTACCCCCCTTCTGTCTCCACCTCTACCAAACCATGACAAGTTTCAGTGCTCCTTCTCGCAAGGTTCCTTCTCTTTCACTCTCTATGTTAGTCATTATTTGGTTTTTGGAATTAAAGTTTTCGACTTTGGGAAACTCTGTAGGCTCTGAGTAAGGTAGCGACTAATGGGCTTCAAAAAGAGCTTGTAGAATGGCAGATGAATCCACCTACAGGGTTTAAACACAAGGTCATTGATAATCTTCATAGGTGATTTTGGAATCTTTTTGTGAATTTTGTTTTTGTTTGTTTGGTTACTTTATTTGCTGAGAGTCATAGAATTTTGAATTTTGATGTGGAATTCATTGGATCACATATGGATAATTGAAGTTATTTGAGCTCTAGGAACTGATATGATCATGGACCAGCAACAAGCACCGGGACAAGAAGATAATATGGAGCTCGGAGCTGAAGGAGTTCAACAAGCTTTGGATGTGCCGATTGGACCTATTACTCGATCTAAGGCTAGACTACTCGAACAGGCTGTTGGAATATTGCTAATACAAGCCGAGAGCAACCTTAGTCATATGGCTAATCAAACCACACTGGTTTTGATTCAAGCCGACTAAGGGTTGTCAATGAGAGGTGTGTATTCTTACACTCTTTTCCTTGTGTCTAGTTTTATCCCAATGGGTTTTCTAGACCAAGGTTTTTAATGAGATTTTTCAATACACACTCTATATCTGCCTCATTGACAACATGCTTAAAAAGGGAAAGGGAAAACTATTTTCGACTAAGGCTTTAAGTGGACTTATTCTAGTCTTTTGTTTTAATTTTTTGGGCATTTGTACTTTAGGCCCACTCATTTATAAGGCCCATTTCGTGGTTGGGTGTCCTATAAGTACTAAGAACCCTAGTTCCTTTCATTTCATAAAACATTTTAATCAAAAACCCCCTTTCAAACTTGTTTGATCTCTGAGGCGTAAAATCCTCGAACTTGTTATCTATTTAGTGTGTTATATTCGAATGGTTAACAAGATTGAAGATCAAGAGCTTTCTCACCACTCTTGATAGTTCAATTCAATCCATGATTCTGTTAGATTGTCTATTCATCTTCGCCTTCGTATCTTCATCATCACTCGTCGCATTTCGCTCAAAACTAATCACAAGAATCCTCGACTCTTCATCTATCCGCTATTAAGTTTTCATTCGATTTCGAGCATTCATGTGGTTTTTCTCGTCAATAAGATCTGAGATCTGTCACTTCGGATTCCCTTGTGATCTAAAGCGGCTGCAATTACTTGATCTTGTTCATGGATCCTCCTAAGCCACAGTAGAATCATATTAAGTGGTATCAGAGCCAAAATCAAGTCAGGTTGCATCAAAAACTCTTTATATTCTCTTTTACATTCGAATACTTGTTGCAGATTTGAACAAAAATATAATTGTCTTTTGGTATTCTAGGACTTGGAATTGTAGATATGGTTCTGTTGAGTGTTTATAGACGTTTTGGGATTGGATTACTCGCTGGTCTCTTTGATTCCCTTGCAGGAACATGGAGGAAACAGAGGATCCAAAGTCTAGTAATGCTCGTTATGATAAGCTCTTCATTGAAGCTATCACGGCTCAGATGAGCAAAATTATTGATACTAAGCTTGATGCTTTTTGAAAGGAGACACAATCAACTCACTCTGCAGCTAAGGAACCTAGTGGATATGAACGTGAGGGTAACAACAATCGTGGAAACAGTATGCGACCTCCGCCACCAGCAAACAAATGAGAACACTTAAGCCCAAACGAAGAAGCTACAAATTATTATGGCAGTGATCGTTATATTCAGACATTTCACATAAGGAAGCATGTAAGACAAGAAGCACCACCGCAGCAAAACAATGCTTCTTATTGTCTGAAGCTTAAGATACCACCTTTCTATGGTAAAAGTGATCCTGATGCTTACCTAGAGTGGGAGAAGAAGATTGAGCTAGTGTTTGAGTGTCAATATTATACCGAGGAGAGCAAAGTTCGTTATGCTGCCACTAAATTCTATGATTATGTTCTAAGTTGGTGGGATCAACTTGTAACAACCAGAAGAAAGAATGGTGAGCTTCCTATTTGAAGTTGGAGGAGAATGAAACAACTTCTCCGCAAGAGATTTGTGCCAAACCACTACCATCGAGAGCTTCACACAAGGCTAAGGAACTTAAGTCAAGGCAGTAAGACTGTGGATGAGTATTATCAAGAGCTAGAAACTTTGATGTTACCAGCTGATATCCAAGAAAGTAGTGAATCTACTATGTCTCGGTTCTTAGGAGGACTTAATAGAGATCTTATTGATCTTCTGTAAGTGTGTGACTACTTGGACCTGGAAGAACTGCTACATAAGGTTGTCATGTATGAGAAATTGCTTAAGAGGAAGGGTACTCGATCGAATTACAACAGCAACAAAATGAGTTATGCTAAGGATTCACGTACTGGTTTTCAAAAGGATTTCAAGCCCAACATTAAGGCTGAAGACAAACCTTCTGTTTCTAAAGAGCTCAAGCCAAGCAGATCAAATGATTCTAAAGCACCAATGAAGACCAATACCAGAGCTAGAGATCTAAAGTGTTTCAAGTGCCATGTATTGGGACACTATGTTAATGAATGCCCTAACCACCGAATTATCATGTTTAGGGCTGATGGGGAGTTTGAATCTGAGGATGAAAAGTCAGAAGAAGCATCAGACGCTGAAGGTGAATTGCCACTTAAAGGTCCACTTCTAGTCACGATGAGAGCTCTTAATGTTATTGTCAAGGATAAGGATTCTGAACAAGCACAACGAGAGAACTTGTTTCACACACGTTGCATGGTAAAGGTTAAAATATGTAGTGTAATCATCGATGGAGGAAGCTGTACCTATGTTGCTAGCAAGACTATGGTCCAGAAACTCAATCTCAAGGAGCTGCTACACCCTCGGCCATATAAGCTGCAATGGTTGAGTGAAGAAGGAGAATTGCAAGTAAAGAAGCAAGTTCGAGTACCTATCAGCATTGGGAAGTATCAAGATGAGATTCTATGTGATGTATTACCTATGGAAGCTTGTCACCTTTTGCTTGGACGTCCTTGGCAATCTGATCGTCATGTTGTTCATGATGGCTTCACAAACAAGCACAATTTTGAGATTAATGGCAAGAAGACTATTCTTTTACCAATGTCTCCACATGAGGTATACTTAGACCAGATCATGATGAGACACAAGGATGAATCCACCACTACTCAGTCCACTAAAGCACAAACTAAAGGGAGTACTACACCTAATGCTTTAGTATTGATTAAAGAGGATTTACTAACAGTGGTTGAATTAGAACCAGAGCTTCCGAGTAGTATTGTTAATCTTTTGCAGAGCTATGAAGACGTATTTCCAGAGGAGAATCCTGAAGGTCTTCCACCAATTTGATTTCGTACCAGGTGCTTCATTACCGAACATACCGACATATAGAACTAATCCAGTAGAAACCAAAGAACTCGAAAGGCAAGTGACAGAGCTATTGGAGAAGGGACTCATTAGAGAAAGCATGAGCCCATGTGCTGTACCGGTCCTCCTTGTACCCAAAAAGGATAATAGCTGGAGGATGTGTGTAGACTGTCGTGCTATTAACAACATTATGGTGAAGTATCGACATCCCATTCCTAGGCTAGATGACATGTTAGATGAGTTGCATGGGTCTAAGGTATTTTCTAAGGTTGATCTAAAGAGTGGTTACCACCAGATTAGAATGAAAGAAGGTGATGAGTGGAAAACTGTATTTAAAACGAAACAAGGTTTATATGAGTGGTTAGTTATGCCATTTGGTCTTACCAATGCTCCTAGTACATTTGTGAGGTTAATGAATCATATATTAAGAGCATTTATAGGCGTTTTTGTAGTGGTATACTTTGATGACATTTTGGTGTTTAGCAAGAGTCTAGAAGAACATGTAAAACACATTAAGATTGTCTTAGATGTGCTTAGAAAAGAAAAACTTTATGTTAACTTAAAGAAATGTACATTTGGAACGGATAACCCGGATAACCTTGTCTTTCTACGTTTTGTTGTGAGTGCATATGGAGTTAGAGTGGATGAAGAGAAGATCAAAGCTATCAAGGAATGGTCGAGTCCTAAATCAGTTAGTGAAGTCCATGGACTAGCTGGGTTCAATAGGCGGTTTGTGAAGAACTTTAGCACCTTGGCTGCACCTATTACTAAAGTAATCAAAAATGACGTGGGATTTATATGGGACTCTCCACAAGAGGAAGCCTTTCAGGCTTTAAAAGAGATGCTTACTCATGCTCCTATTTTATCTCCTCCAGATTTTACTAAGACATTTGAAATTGAGTGCGATGATTCAGGTGTAGGTATCAGGGCTGTTCTTATACAGGAGAAAAGACCTATATCATATTTTAGTGAGAAGCTTGGAAGAGTCACTCTCAATTATCCAACATATGACAAGGAGCTATATACTCTTGTGAGGTCTCTCCAAACATGGCAACACTATCTTTGGCCTAAAGAGTTTGTAATACACTCTGATTATGAGTCCTCGAAGCATCTTAAAGGTCAGCAAAAACTTAACAAGAGACATGCTAAGTGGGTCGAGTTCATTGAGACATTTCCATATGTCATCAAATACAAGAAAGATAAAGAAAATGTTGTGGCTGATGCATTATCCAAAAGGTACACCTTACTTGCTACTCTTGAGGTTAAGTTGCTGGGTTTTGAACATATCAAGTCTCTCTATGCTAATGATTCCGACTTTAACGAGACTTTTGCTGCATGTGAGAAGTTTGCATTTGGCAAATACTATAGGCATGAGGGTTTTTTATTCTCTGAGAATCGCCTCTGTGTGCCTAATTCTTCTTTGAGAGATTTGTTTGTTAAGGAAGCTCATGCTGGAGGATTAATGGGACATTTTGGAGTGGCTAAGACAATGCAGGTCATGCAAGAACACTTCCATTGGCCACATATGAGACGTGATGTCGAAAGGTATTGTGCTAGGTGTCCAACATGTAAAATGGCTAAGGCCAAAGCACAACCTCACGGTCTGTATACTCCTCTTCCTATTCCTTAGCATCATTGGCATGATATTTCTATGGATTTTGTTGTGCAATTGCCTAGGACTAGACATGGACGAGATTCAATCTTTGTTGTAGTAGACTATTTCTCTAAAATGGCACATTTGATTCCCTGTCACAAGATTGATGATGCTGTTAATGTTGCTAGCTTGTTCTTTAGAGAGATAGTACAATTACATGTTATGCCTAAGACTATAGTTTCAGATCGTGATGCAAAGTTTCTTAGTTATTTTTGGAAAACTTTGTGGTCTAAGCTAGGTACCAAACTGATGTTCTCTACTACTTGTCATCCCCAAACAGATGGTCAAACTGAAGTAGTTATTAGAACCTTGTCTACTCTCCTTACGACTCTAGTTAAGTGAAACCTTAAGACTTGGGAGGATTGTTTGCCACATGTTGAGTTTGCATATAATCATTATGTGCATTCAGCCTCTAAGTTTTCTCCATTTCAATATGTTTATGGGTTTAATCCCATCTCTTTGGATCTAATGCCTTTACCTTTGAGTGAGAGACTTAGCATGGATGGACAGAAGAAAGTTGAATTTGTCAAAAAGCTTCATGAGCAAGCCAGAACCAACATATAGGAGAAAACAAAGAAGTATGTTGAGCAAGCTAATAAAAGCCGCAAGGAGGTGATCTTCAAGGAATGTGATCTTGTTTGGATTCAGCTAAGGAAAAATAGATTTCCAAATGAGAGAAAATCGAAGCTGATGCCTAGAATGAATGGTCTTTTCAAGATCCTCAAGAAGATCAACAACAATGCCTATCAGTTGGATCTCCAAGGTAAGTATACTGTGAGTAATAGTTTTAATGTTGCTGACTTAGCTCCTTTCGTTGTAGATGATCTGGATTTGAGGTCCAATCCTTTTTAAGAGGGAGGGGATGATATGATCACGGACCAACAACAAGTACCGGGACAAGAAGATAATATGAAGCTCGAAGCTGAAGGAGTTCAACAAGGTTTGGATGTGCCGATTGAACCTATTACTCGATTTAAGGCTAGACTACTCGAACAGGGTGTTGGCACATTGCTAATACAAGCCGAGAGCAACCTTAGTCATATGGCTAATCAAACCACACTGGTTTTGATTCAAGCCGACTAAGGGTTGTCAATGAGAGGTGTGTATTCTTGCACTCTTTTCCTTGTGTCTAGTTTTATCCCAATGGGTTTTCTAGACCAAGGTTTTTAATGAGGCTTGTCAATACACACTCTATATCTGCCTCATTGACAACATGCTTAGAAAGGAAAAGGGAAGACTATTTTCGGTTAAGGCTTTAAGTGGACTTATTCCAGTCTTTTGTTTTAATTTTTTGGGCATTTGTACTTTAGGCCCACTCATTTCTAAGGCCCATTTCGTGGCTGGGTGTCCTATAAGTACTAAGAACCCTAGTTCCTTTCATTTCATCAAACATTTTAATCAAAACCCCCTTTCAAACTTGTTTGATCTCTGAGGTGTAAAATCCTCGAACTTGTTATCTATTTGGTGTGTTATATCTGAATGGCTTACAAGATTGAAGATCAAAAGCTTTCTCACTACTCTTGATAGTTCAATTCAATCCACGATTCTGTCACATTGTCTGTTCATCTTCGCCTTCGTATCTTCTTCATCACTCGTCGGAATTCGCTCAAAACTAATCACAAGACTCCTCGATTCATCGTCAATCCGCTGCTAAGTTTTCATTCGATTCCGAGCACTCTTGTGGTTTTTCTCGTCAATAACATATGAGATCTGTCTCTTCGGATTCCCTTGTGATCTAAAGCGGCTACAATCACTTGATCTCATTCCTGGATCCTCCTAAGCCACAATAGGATCCTATTAGGAACTCTGTACGCGAACAATACGTATCAACTTCAAGTTGATTTCTTATAACAGTATCCTATAGAATCACCACAAGTAAGTATTCAGACTAATCATTTGCTACAAATTTCTTATATCAGTTAATTTTGAAATCAGGAGTTGAATACTTTAGTTTAGACGCTAAAGTAACATTTGCTAATTTCATGGGATTCACAATAAGACTTGATGATCAATTGTGGAATCTCTTATCTCTCTTTAAAGGGTAGGCTTTCATGAATATCTCTATATCACATTGTCTGAATCTTGTTCTGTAGCTAGTTAAACATGCTTAATGGGGGGACTTTTGAGTCTCACTAGACCCATTAACATTTACAAAAACTAGTTAAATTTCAAAATATAAATTAATATTAAATTGCCGAGGACAGATGGTCCAGTAGTGTAGTCACTTTACAAATCTTCAAGGCACCAGGGATCGAACCCCCTAGCTGCAGTAGTAGGAGAGGATTTAAAAGACAGAATGCTAGTTGAGAAAAAAAAAACCTTAATATTAAATTTATTATTAAATAATTAACTATAGTAAGCATGCTCTAAGGAAGTAAAAGAGTTAGTAGACCGGAGAATCCAGGAGAAGACCTGTTACTCTGGCGGCCGGAGGAAGAGCTCAACCGGACCGGAGAAACCACTGAGAGCAACCCCGGCAGAACGAAGCACCATCTCTGAGCGTAGATCTCACGCACACGAAAAGCAAGAGAAGATCCACCTCCAAGAGATCCTCGATGGTGAAAAGGGGCCAACCACCAACACACCAACCCATATATGATCATAAGCTCAATCTTCTATGATTTCAGATCTGAAACTACTTCTTTCAACCCCGAACATAAACGAAATAACACAAGAAGAGAGATCTAAAGGAGCTGACGTCGGAACTAGAAAAGTTTCTAACTGTCGGCCCGAGGTGAGCAAACGAACGACGGTGAAATTTTAAATTGAACTCGTCGAGACTTTACAAAAAGAAAGAACGAACTTTTTTTTTATCCAACTGATGATTTCAGGATGAACGCCAAAATTATACACCTATCAACTGACATTTTGAGTATTATATCTTTATGTTTTAAAAAGTGAAAAAAAGCAAAAAAGGAAGATTTTTTCCGTCTGTTTCACTTTCGTCCTTGGGTCCATCAGCGAACGAGGGGCTTTTCCCTCCCAGTCGCTCCGTTTATTTTTATTCTTTTTCTCGAGTGAGAAAATAATAGCAGAGGAAAATGACGGAAGACGAGGGAAAGGAGAAGAAAATGGTAGGATCTAATCGTCAGAAGCTCAACCTTCTGACCTTCACCGGAGCGGCTGGTCTGCTTGGACTCTCCGTCAGTTTCGCCATCTTTGCTTTCAAGTCTCACAAGCAAAAGTCCAAGAAGAAAGGCACGCTCTCTCCTCTCATCTCCTTTCAGTTTCTCTTGGCTTGTTTCCGCTATTTACGAATTCAGATTTCCTAATTTCGTGTTTATTGGAAATTTAGGTCTTCCTGGTTGTGAAACTGTTTGTGTTACCCTATCGGCGAATGAGATTCTCGAGTTAGCTGAAGAAATTATTTACAAGTCCACTCGAGTTCATGATGCTGTTGCTTTGGTTCCTCTAGACAAGGTACTTGAAAATTACTGGAAATTTGATAAAAGCTTTCGATGTATATGGAAATATATCTAACTTGATAAAATCGTTGTTAATGCTTTGTAGCTCTCTTATGAGACTGTTGTATTACCTCTGGCTGAATTGGAAGCAAGACAACTCTCGCTTATACAATGCTGTGTGTTTCCTAAGATGTTATCGCCTCAGGATAGTGTTCGTAAAGCCAGTGCTGAAGCTGAGCAGAAAATCGATGCTCATATTCTCTCCTGCAGGTGAATTGGATTCTGACATGCATGAAAATGTTGTTTTGAATTTCTGATTCACTATCAATTTATAAGGAAATTGAATATCATGTCTTTGTGCAAGCTTATCAGAAAACGGGAAGATGTTTACCGAGTTATCAAAATTTATGCTACAAAGGGAGAATTAATTTCCGCGGAAGCTAAACGCTACCTACAGTGTCTGGTAAGGAAAATGGAATCATGTGCTCCTTCTGTTTATTGCTTTGAAGAATTTCACTGTCTTTAACATTACTGTATTACATGATCGAGGTATGCTAATGCAATGTGCATTATAATGCCATAACTAAAAACAAAACTTTCGAATAACTTATTTTAATCTGTCCTGCTTAGTGTAGTTGTTATCATTTCTACCCCTTCACAAATCTGGAATAGTCCATGACTTTTGTTATTGATATCCACCTAATTTTCTTTACGTCTGATGTAGAGAGTGATTGACCAGCCTCAACTTGTTTAACATTTCCATTTGCAAATGAGAATCAACACTTGTTTTTTCTGTATATGTAACAAGTAATTTGAGGTATTCTCAAACTCATGGACTATCAAATAGCACTTCTTAAGGGTTGGAATAGAGGGATTTGCATTCATGAGCTCCCTACTGTTGCTCTAGAAGAAAGTGGTTGAAAGAATGAGCTTCCTTCAATAGCACATTTCCAAGTGTTGGTTGTAGACTTGCGTCGTCTTGATTTAGGGGTCTGAATTGAACGAAATATTGATTTCTTTTTTATCAGTGACAGGTTAGAGACTTTGAGGACAATGGTCTTAACCTTACTGTAACAAAAAAAGAGGAAGTGGAGAGACTGATAAACGAAATTGATGAGCTAAGCTTGCGATACATTCAGAATTTAAATGAAGACAGCGCTTGTCTCTTTTTCTCTGAGGATGAGCTTGCTGGTTTGCCTCTAGAATTTCTTCAGGTGTTATCATAAATGTTATGAAGATTACACTGTCATATGGGAATTTGGAATTTATGACCTTATATATCTCATCCATAACTTTTCTGAACCATTTTCCATTTCTGCGCTTTCTCCTGCAGAGTTTGGAAAGAACTCACACCAAAGAATTTAAACTTACCTTGGAGAGTAGTCATGTTGCAGCTATTCTAGATTTGTGCAAGGTAATGATTCACACACCTTTTTAATTGCCATGCCATGAAAAGGTGACAGTTACTTGCCAGTTCATGATACTGGCTTTTTGTATAGCCAGGAACAATTTCAACGCCTTTCTATGTGCCTAGGTGGATACATTTGAATCTGTCTTTGAACAAATTTTGGCTCTTGTTTCAAACTTTGCAGATAGCCGAGACAAGGAAGACAGTGGCTATGGCATATGGAAAGAGATGTGGAGATGCCAATATTCCGGTGTTACGAAAAGTGGTATTTGCATGTCTTTTCTATATATGCGTGACAGAAGCCTGAAACACACATCAATTAGTTGACGTCTTATTATTTTGATCTCTGTAGGTTCAGTTGCGCCATAGATTAGCTCGCTTACTTGGTTATGCACACTTTGCAGATTATGCTCTTGATCGTAGGATGCCAAAGACATCAACGAGGGTCTGTGAAAAATCCTATAATTGATTAGTTTATCATTCTTCATTATCTAGATTGTACTGAAGCCCTTTATGTGTCCAGGTGATCAGGTTCCTGGAGGATATCTCTTCCAGTTTAACTGATTTGGCTATTAGAGAGTTTTCCATTTTGAAAGACTTGAAGGTAAAATTCTATGTTGGTATTTCATAATTCATATTATAGGTGATGCCTTTCATTGCCCAAAGAAAAAAGATGGTGATGCCTTCCTCAATACTTAACTTGTTGGGCCTAATATCAGAGGAAAGAAGAAGGAGAGCTTCCGTTTGGAGTAGAAGATCTGTTATATTATATCAAGAGGGTAGAGGAGTTGCAGTTTGATCTTGATTTTGGAGATATCCGACAATATTTTCCTGTCAGTTTGGTCCTTTCTGGGATCTTTAAATTATGCCAGGATCTTTTTGGTGAGTATAAGTATTTACAGTTAAATCTTTGGGTGTTATAAATTTTCCCTTTTTTGATGTGGCTTGAGGATATTTATTATTTTTTATTCATCCTCGTCCTAGCTTGCTGACCAATTTTATGATTTCTCCATGCAGGAATAAAAATTGAGGAGGTCACAGAAGTTGATGTCTGGTATTATGATGTTCGCGCTTTTGCCGTCTTTGACTCTGGTTCTGGAAAGCTTTTGGGTTATTTCTATCTTGACGTGTTTACAAGGTCCATTAGTAACCTTAACTCATCCTCCTCTTCATTTTCAGAACCTCCATTTTATTATAAGTTGTGAGAATAATTTTGTTGGACAGGGAAGGGAAATGTAATCATAGCTGTGTGGTGGCTCTTCAAAACAACGCACTGTTCTCCAATGGTGCATGTCAGGTGATAATCTCACATCCACGTTAGACCTTTATGTGGAAGTATCATGCAGCTTCAAATATGGATCAATATTTGGATCTCGAGTGAATGTATTTTATTGTGTTCGTTTTCCTAATCTGGCATTTTGTTTTGTTTCTGTTTCTGTCTCTAGATTCCCATGGCGTTGCTTATTGCAAACTTTTCAAAGGATGGTGGTGGTGAAGCTGTGCCATTGGGGTTTTCAGAGGTGGTTAATCTTTTTCATGAGTTTGGCCATGTGGTACGTGGATGAGATCGGTTACTGAGAACAGTAAAATTATATCTCATGTATATATCAATGTTATGAGCTTATGTTACTCGCTAACCATTGGCAAACAGGTCCAGCATATCTGCAATCGTGCTTCATTTGCCAGATTCTCAGGCCTACGTGTTGACCCTGACTTTCGGGAGATACCTTCTCAGTTATTGGAAAATTGGTAAGTAAAGTGATATTTTATTTGTTCTTTCTGTATTAACACCAAATTCGTACAGATAGAATAAGAATTCTGGTGTCTTTAGGTGTTACGAGAGTTTCACATTGAAGCTAATATCAGGTTATTGTCAGGTGAGTGCTTGTACGACTAAAGTGTTGATAATTGTTCTTTGGTCACTGGTCATAATAATTGGGTTCAAACCTGCGATTTATTCCTGTTCCCCTTGTACAGTGTGACTGCTTTATATAATTTAATGGACTTGCAGGATGTGACGAAGCCACTTATGGATGAAGTCTGCAAAACACTCAAACGTTGGCGATATTCTTTCTCTGCACTAAAGTCGCTTCAAGAGATACTATACTGTGAGGCATCTCTGCACATGTCTAATCTGACTTTTATTGATGCTTATATATCTCGTCAATTTCTTTATTATAGATTATTCACTTTGATACCAATTCTCACAATTATTAGGACAAATCGTTTGTTAGTAAGAGAGTAGATTGTGGTTCTTGTTATGTGTAAGAGGAAGCGGAAGTTTAACAAGAGGTGTATTAGTGATTAAAATGTGGCTGTAGTTAACGATGCTTGAAACATGGATGGTCAGGTCTATTTGATCAAATCATATATTCGGAAGATGATGTTGACTTTCTGCAGTTAATCAGGAGTCTTCATCCAAAGGTAAAAGCAGAAACTCTTAAAGCAATTTAGCGGCATGTAAATTAAATTTGTCTTATGTTGTCTCCCTCTATCGTC
Organism: Lepidium sativum; assembly: GCA_023374145.1. Lineage (NCBI taxonomy): Eukaryota > Viridiplantae > Streptophyta > Magnoliopsida > Brassicales > Brassicaceae > Lepidium > Lepidium sativum. Next base: position 10,343 of record JAKUCM010000833.1, on the reverse strand, counting down.
TGTACATACAGATAATGATAGGGCTACCAGTGGTGGAAGGAACGAACCCTGCTTCGTGTTTCCCACGTGCTGTAATTGGCTCTGAGGCAACATGTTACAGTCGTTTATGGAGTGAGGTATAATTGATTTGCAATGTGATGATCCATGCCGGTTGCTCTGTATCTGAGATTCCTATTAACTTATTTCCTCCACAGGTGTATGCTGCTGATATATTTATTTCGAAATTTGGGGATGGTCATCCTAATCCGTATGCAGGCATGCAGTTTAGAGACAAAGTGAGTAGCGCATTAGTTTTATTTCCTTTCAGTTTAGTAGTATGTGAGTGTGTAAGTAATGTCAGCTTTCTTATTAGGTGCTAGCCCAGGGAGGAGGCAAAGAAGCAATGGAACTTCTCACTAGTTTTCTTGGAAGGGAACCATCAACGCAAGCTTTCATCGATAGCCGGACAAAGTATAGCTTGTGATAGCTGCACTTAACATTAGGATCCTTTAATGAATCTGAAATTGCTATTTCGTGAAGCTGAATATCTTTTTCTCTTGTTGTCGGAGACATCGTTTTACTGATAATGAGTTGAGAGGACAGAACGATTTAGTTGGGAATCAGGATCATTCATTGAGCATGCACGGTGTTGCAGATTAGGAGACTTGTCTCAATCAATTAGCTGATGCCAAAAACTGTTCAAGTTAGAAAAACAAAGTTATTTACAAGAAAGAAGTGTTTATACATCCTCAACGAGGAAACACAAAACAAGTGAAGATCTATTTATGGTCTTGATAGGCTGGTTTTGTATTGGTTTGGTATCGGTGGTTATGATCAAAGTTAACTTGGTATGAAATTAGACTTGAAATTACATTTGGAGTATGGTTCTGATTCGGTTAAACCGGGTAGGACACGTGGCAATCCCTGTAGATAAGGTCACAAATCCGCGAAATCATCATCATCCCAAAAAAAAAGGACTCGTTTGCAGAGACTTGTGGTGAATCTTTTGGTGCGTAATGGAGGTGAGCATGTCTCTAAACGCGTTAACTCGGCTTCCCTTGAAGAACACAGGGAGATTCGAAGATGTTGGATTAGCGAGACACTCTGTATTTAGCTCGAGAACGTCATGCCCAAAGGTGGCGGTGAAGCAGCGGCGGAAGGTTATGGTGGTGGAGGCAAAGGGGAAGAAAGGAATGGCTGCGCGTCAGTATCAACGTACACCTCCTCCTATGCCTAAAATTGAAGACGACGGAAACCCTAGATTCGTTATCTTCATTCGTATGGCCAATGTTCGTCCTTTTTTCCAACTCTCTTTTCTTCAGTATCTTCTCCTAGAATTCAATTGAATTGTTAGCTCTGCTTGGTTAAGTGGTTCTCTCATTTTCTCTTTCGTAAAGCTATATACTTTCTTTTTGTTCCCGATTTCATCCTTTTAAACCAATTTTCAACTCTAGTTACATAAAAGTTTAGTAGATTGCAGTTGTTCCTGTTTTATCAATGCGAGCTTTTCCCAATATTTTAGCTCTTTCTTCATTAGCTTCTCTAAGGAGTGAATTATAGGCATGAAATTTGCTTGGTTAATGTTAAATTTTTTGACAAGTATCTGTACATCAACAGGTTTATCTTTGGTACCCTCTCAGTATAATAGCTGGTGGTACCACTGCTAAGATTATGGTCGCTGCAAAAGATAACCTCTTGGGGAAGTATATCTACAAAGACACCATTGCAAGAAACATTGCTGCCGTTATATACAGAGTAAATAAGAGATTTGGTGTATATAATACAGTTATAGGCTTTCCAATATGCGTCTCGTGATTTCTGATTGTTTTCATCTTCACAGGATGAAAAAGAGATACAAAAGACAGCAATTAAGCAGCACCGTGTCTTGCGTTCAGCCACTGACTTTCGATATGGCTACAAACTTGTTGTAATGCTCTAAAAACCTTTCATCTACAGTTACTGGAAGCTCTCTTTTTATTTTATTAATCTTTGGAGGAAAGTTTCTGTGGGTTTTTTCCTTTCACTTATTAGTGCTGCATTAAACTTTCAGGAAAACGGAAACATGAGGGCTGCACTTAGTACCTCAGACGTTATCGAGGTGAGCTAGACTTGAATACTTTGAGATGATCTCTCAACCTCCAGGTAGTGAGATCAAAAGGTATTGTCATATATGTCTTCTCTTAACATTTATGTTTTGTTGTTAACATTTGCAGCTCCCAACCCAGGACCAGCTTAAAACAGTGTTTGACAAAGTTAAAGACTTTTTTGGGGATGCAAAAGAGTCATTTGGGAAGATTTCATCGCTGAACCCTGGGACAGATGAAGAAACTGAAGAAATCCCGGATGAGAAAGCCAAGTAAGTGTAAAGAGGTGCTGAATGTTTCTTCTTTTCATTTCAGTAAAATTCGGTGCAAATTCACCAGAATGATATAAAATCTGTTTAACAGGGTCCGAGGATGATGAACAAATGACACTTGGGTGGTCGATTTTGATGTCTTGACCGTTTTGGTATGGGCTGCAGAAGGTCACTTGATACGACGAGATTACCGCTATTTTGTGCACACTTTCTTTATACATCTCTCACAGAAACAGCTTATGTTAATCTCCTGTAACATATAACTTATTGTGTTATGTAAATTTGTTGAAAGAAAGCCATTGGTTACAGCTTTTGTGAGTTCAACTTTTCGTAGACATTGATAAAATGATAGTAGTGGAAAACTGTATATTTTGTCACTATTTATATCCAAGTAGTTCTTGTCTACAACTGTGGACAAGAAATTCAAAAGCTTAGCCAAACAGGCAATGAAGGAGAAGAAAGACCATTTGCAGAGATAAAGTAGAACCTCCCTGATCGCTTTAGTAGGTATAAACTCTAGTTCTGCTTAGTGTTGATGACATCCAAGTTTCTGAACGTTGCAATATGGTGTCTGTAGCTTCATCTTTGTTTATCATGAAATAGAACTCAATCAGGTAATCTATCGATTACCTGCATAGAATATACTTCGTAAAATATGCTAGATAGTTGGAAGCTCTCTATAGTTTCCCATCTAGGATTTGGTGGCAACAGATTGAATTTGTTCGATGTATAATGTTTTCCTAATACTCATTTGTATATTTGCTCTAATCTTGTGAACTCTCGCATTCTTTGATCCTAAGGTTATGGGACAGATTCCCTACAGCTAAAAGTGTGCATGAGTTGGGTGGAAGATAAATTTTTGTCATGCCTGGGTTGTCCAAAGAGGATTTGAAGGTGCAGAATGAGGACAAAATCTTAAGTTTGTCAATAGATACAATGTATAAAGATCTTATCCTCAAGATATGACATGTCAAGTATTTCCTTTCAGGTGAAAGGGAAACCAATGGGACATCGTGAAGATGTTAAGGGACGGTATTTAACATGTGATTTTATCGTTGTCATCAACCTGTTTGGTGTAATTAGCCTATAAAACTCATGGATTATTGTACAATGCATTTGACCATGGAACTGGTTCTTTGGAAAGCAAGATTATTTTCAGGTACCCACAAAATCTTCTGCATTACACCCACCAATATACGTAAAGAAGTTAATGGAACAAGGTTAAGATATGAATAAACCTGGGTCTACCATGAAGGAATACTCGTCAGGGTCAGGCAGCCGCTCATTTCCAAACCAAGGATAGGGTGGGAGATCAGATAGGAGTGATGGGCTACAACTGTTATCTTGAAATGGGAGTCCGGTGTTTGTAAGAAAACACTCACCTGGAAGCCAACTGAAGTCTAAGTCGGTGCCTAAAGAAGCAGAATGATGTGATTCTGGGAGTTCCCAGTTCAAGCTTCTCAGAATCGACTCTGTATTGTTGGTTTCATTTGAGCTGAACTCCTGAAGTTTCATGCAGGAGATGGCAGAGGGATCCAAACCTTGGAGGGTTACAGAAGGACCCTTGTCATTCAGCATAAGTAACTCATCCGCGTTCACACAGGTGCCTCCTGCTGGGGTTTCATAAGAAGGCTTCATTTTCTCTTCCAAGAGAGATGGTGCAGGATTTGCAACATAGGAACTTTGAATTGGCAATGGTTGTTGCTGGAGAAAGCTATTTTCATACAGAATTGGCTTTGATTCAACTACCTCTGGAACATCATTCCAGGGAAGCAGAGACTCAAACGCAGAGGAAATGGGAGTTTCAAATCCTATACGAGTCTTTTTTGTTTTTGGAGGCATGATAACATCGGTGTTGAGGTCAGACACAGAAGCTGAAGCAAGTGGCTTTGGATCAATCTCTGTTGCCTTATGGAGTAGAGAGTTCCCCCCAGAGAATGCATAGCTGCTCTTCCCAGGGCTTTGGTGTCCTGAATTCATTTCGGCATCTTTTGGAGATGAATCAATATTCTTCACGCCACCAGAACAACACTTGAGCTCCTTTTCTTTTTCTAATCTGCTCAGGTAGAGTCTATATTTCTACAAAAAAAAACAGAATACAGAAGTGACGAAAAGCTTAATCTAAAACTTGTGTTAGATTATGACAAGGTAAAGTTTTTTACCTGAAGATGACTTGCAACATTTTCCCTAGTGAGCCATGGAACATTCATGAGGTCTAATATCTTTTTGGGACCAGCTTCTGCCAAACACAAGAGGCCGGAAAAATTCACGGCTCTATGAAGACATGATAATAAAAGGGAGAGAAGAGGAAGAAACCAAAGTCTCCAACGTACTTACTGTGATCGCATCCGATTTGGTTAACAGCGTTGACAAACTTTTGATGCAGCTCAAAGGACCACACAACTCTAGCTTTCTTAGAGGAAGAAGACGAAGAGTCGCTCTCATCCTGAAGAAGCTTCTTCTCAAAGTCAAAGTCTTTTCTCTTTTTCCCAAAAGAAACATCTTCACCTCCAAGAAAATGTGATTCATCGTATCTAGTGATCCAATCGGCTCCTCCTTCATAACCGCAGCCTTCGATGTCTCTCACTTCATGAAGCTTTTTTCTAAGAACATGTTGCCATATGATCTTCAACTCCTTCATACGTATCGGCTTCAAGAGGTAATCACACGCTCCATGCTGCACTCCTTTCATAACTCTACTGGTTTCTCCGTCCACCGACATCACTGTAACGCAGCAACACAAAAATTAATAACCTTTTATCTTTCATTTCTTACACAAAGAAGTCAAAAATTATGTCTTCTTTGGGCTTGACAAGTCTCTCACTTATGACAGGTAGGTCCAATTCAAGACCAACATGTTCAAGAAGCTTGAAACCATCCATGTCAGGCATGTTCACGTCGCTGATCACGATATCATATCCATCTTTACGCTCCCTCAGCAACCTCAGAGCCTCTCTAGCTAAACCACACGTTGTTACTGCAACACAAGCAATCAGAAAAGATACCTCAGTAAATCAAACAGTTATTGGAAACATAAGATAAAAGAAGGAGAAAAGAGACCTTCATAAGAGCACTTCTTGAGCATTTTCTCGAGAATTTTGAGCCAAGTAGGATCGTCGTCCACCACAAGAACCCTGAGACCGACGGGAAAAAAGCCTTTCTCCATGTTCGCCGGCAGAAGAAAGAGAGAGAAAGAGAGAAAGCAAAGTGGAGTGATCCTTTTTCGGAAAGAAGAAAGTGGGAGTGGGTTTTTCTTTGCATTTTATTGTGAAACAACACTCCCAATATTTGGCGTTGTTACAGTGGCGTACGTTAGTCCCCTCCTCTCTGTTAAATTATAATTTCTTAAACAAGGTTTAAATCTCAATTATTTTAACATTTTCTGTTGATATAACTTTCGGGAAAAAGAATTTTGTTTGGTCTAAATTCACTGCAAATAAAAAAAGCTCTTGTTGAACTCTAGTTGACATCTCTCATTGCACTATATTCTTCCAATAATTTGGCTCTTCAAATTGTTGTTAAATTATTGCCATTATAATTTTATGGATTATGTCAACTTTTTCTAACTATATTATATATAAAAGAAATTAGCTATCTTTCTACCTTTTTGGTATTATATACGCTAACTAATACTGAGTTTTGTTTTTCTTATAAATTTATATCATTTTTTTCTGTTACATTCGACTATATATATTTGGTTTTCGAGGATATATATTTCAAGTGACTACTAGTATTTAAAGTGCATCATATCATTTGATATATTTTTCTGTCATATAATATTATATCATATATATAGTCGTATTTATATCATATAATGTCTAAGAGCAACATTATCGGAGAGTTCTTATTAGAGTTTCTTAAATATTATTAAATGATTATGTATGAGAAAATGTGAATTAAGAAATATATTTTAATAATAAAATAATAAAATAAGCTAAGAAACTCATTAAAGAGTTTCTTAAATAAGAAATTTTCGTAGAATTCTTAAATTTTTAATAATAAAATAAGTTAAGAAACCGTTAAGAAATTTTTTAATAATGGTGATCTAAGATAGATATTAAGGCGGACTAATCTTGCTCGTACATCATCGTATCCGTACAAGTCAACGTGATCCTTCAGACTTACATGTTCGGTCTTTGACTCACTGAAAGACTTCAAATGTTTTGACTTTCATATTTAATAAGACGAAAATAAGTAAAAAGACAAAAGAATAAAAAGGAAAATGGTACACAGCTTGTCATGCACAAAGCTTTTTTTAATATGGATGAAGACGTGGCTCGTGCAGACTTGACAAAACCACAATTGATACTTCTTCATTATTTTCCTTTTACAATTTTATATTCATATTTACAAAACATATAACTAATTGCACAAACTTTATGGCCAGTAGTTAAAAAAGAAAACGCATTATAAATTTATAAAGAGTGTTAATAATTTGAGTGTTAGTGGAGGTGGCCATGTAGTTGCTAATGAGATCAAGGACGAGGTTGGCACGTGACTCGCATCATATGAAGAAACTGTATAGCTCGTTTACTTTCATCATGACTATTTCATTACTGTCCAAATATGGTTTTCTTTTTAGTATTTTTTTATTATTTCATACCATAATTATTGAGTTGTAGAATGAGAATCTAAAAAGTCTATCTAATCATGTTAAGAAGGGTAAAAATATTAAGGCCAATTATATTTGAATCATGTAAGAGGACGGTCTAAATGTCTCCACCAATTAATGGTAATTCGATTCTACTAAGAAAATCATGATGCTCCTGTTTTTATTTCTTAAGTGTGTCATTCTAAATATATTCACACAAACTAAAAAACAATAATAATAATCATTTGTATATTTCTAATGATTAAAGATAATATTTTTTTAGATTCCATATTAATAATTTTGATTGGAAGCTAAAAATGAAACTTTATCAGAAAAAAACCGTTTATCAAATTTTTCTTTTTTGTAAAAAGTTGCATTGAAAATTAATTTTTTTTTTGTGTAGCTATTTTTTGTTGTTAAAATGACATTCATAAAAAATGGAGAGAGTAAACCAAAAATCAGGTAGTGTAGTTGATTTGTCTCTCATTTAATTAGATATCATGTGATAAACTTAATTTTTTTCCGCTCCAGTTAAAGTATTTAAACTATAGATTAAATTTTATCGATCAAATAGTTAATCGTTGATAAGAAAACGAAAAGAGTAATAGATTTCTTACAATTTATTTTGCATGGAAGTAAAGGAACAATGAAAGATTGAAAAGTGAAATAGGTAAACCGACGTAACAAAATATATTCCCAAAAACAAAGCTTGAAACCCATACTAGAGATTAAAACAAGAAAACCAAGAATCAAAGTATAATAATCATAACTATACAAAATCTAGAACTAGCAAAAAGTAGAAAGAAAGAAATGGAGGAAACAACTTAAACTACCAGAGCATACGACAAAACTGTAACTATATCATAGAAGATAAGCTAAGAAATCCTCACAGATTTCACAAACTAAGTACCAAAACTAACCACGTAAAAGTTAGAGAAGGCAGAAGAGATAGCCCAACAAAACCAATGCTAGGAGAAAAGAGTGAGAAAAAGAGACTCCAAACAAATAAAACAAGTGAGAGACTTCCAGTGTTTTCTGGATGGATTTCAATTACCGATTGATTCTGACTACTATTTTTTGTAATGGAATACATGTTCTTGATGATTTGTTCTTTGTCGGAATATGCCATATTTTTGAAGTAAATAATATATTAAATGACATAAATGTTCTTCTTCTATAGTTTTGAAAGATTAGTATCTAGTACTATATGAGAATCCTTCAACAATCATAAAAATGTCTATATTGCGTTAGTATTTAGTGAGTTGATGGTACAAAGTTGTCCTCGCTAAAAGTTTGGATTGGTATTAAACAAAACGCATTTATTTTTTAACAGATGCTTCACTATTTTATTACCCTTCATCAAAACATAACTTACTTATTCTATCTTCGATTACTCATATAGTTTATAGTTTTTTCTTTTGGCATATATTTTGTTATTGAAGACAACTAATAATAAGTTAGTAATTAATCTCAGTTACACTGTTTTCTTTTAAACAGTATCAATTATACTTTACACAAAAAGAGAAGCGATTTAAATGATTAGAAAATAAGTAAAAATAGTGAAATTTAATTGACGCAAGAAACTAGGTGATTCAGATAACTCAAAGCTGATCAACAAATCAATGCTTCAAAAACAAATTCTTTGATTTCAGTTTGAATCTCGATCTCTACATCAAGATTGAGCTAAAAACTTCGATTGTAGATCTAAATAATGTATTAAGCTATGAAGAAGTTCTAATTGACGTAAAATCAATAAAATACAGTTAGAAGTTCCACTCAAGCGAGTAGGAAAATGTTATGGACACGAAACTAATAAGGGTTTTGTCTTAAACTTACCTGTTCATAATCATAGTTAAATTAAAATGATTTCAGTTCTTTAAAAATTTAACATAATATGTAAAATCTGTTCAGTTTGCTCGGATTATCCTAAAATCATTTTTGGTTTTGAAATTCTAGCAAACTTACATTTACTTATTCACGGATTAAAGTACATAATCTCAACGATGATTTAGTGGGCCAATAACAAAATATACGAATTTCACAAAACCTATTTGCAGAGGAGAATAGAGCTCTACCTATGTAAGATAAAAAAATACTATACGACATTGAGTACGTGGTTGTGTTTGGGTGTTGTATTAGTGTTTAGAGTTTGTGCATATATTCGTCTCTATAGGTTTAATGGAATATGTAAGAAATTAAAGCGAAATTAGAATAGATAGAGAGGTTATAATATAATATAATATAATATAATATAATAATATAATATAATATAATATAATATAATGCGCCACAAAAGATGCACTAGGTTGGATTAGACCCACACATTACAAATAAAATGTGGTAGACTCAATTTTCCCCAATCACCTGCCGACATTTCACATTTCTTTTGGTCAATTTCTAAATCCTTAATTTGCTGAATGTCTACATTAAACTGGCTCGTCTCTTCCACACGCCTCCTTTGGTTTTTAATCTTTTAGTTTCGTGCAGGTTAATCAATGCTTTAAGCCTTTAATCATTTGGGTTAATTTCTTACTATATATTTCCAGTTTCCTCTGTGATATTTTTTTGTCAATCATCATGACCCTGTCGCAGAAGTATAATACCCAAAACTTGAATATGATTCGAAATATCCAAAATCAAACCAAATCAAAACCTACAAAATCCAAATAAGTTTTAGATAATGAGAATTTGGATATCCGAACCCGATCTCGATCAGATAAAATTTAAAACGTAAATAAATACCCAAAATATATAATATATCTAGAAATAATTATTTATATATACTTTCAGTTACACAAATATTCAAAATTATAAATTTATATCTAAGTATACAAATCAATTTAGAATCAAAATAAACCAAAAAGCTAAAAATATTAAATTTTTAAATTAAATTATTGTTTTATAAAACTTTTTTTTAGTCTTTTTAATTTCTTTTGATAAAAGATTAATAAAAATAGGATACTCGAATCCAACCAAACCCGAATCAAACTCAATCCAAAACAGGGTATTTTAAAAAGAACTACACCCAACCCCAATCCAAATTTAATATTCAAATCCAACCTGAATCCACAAAAATACCCAAACGAATCTTATATAAGTAAACCCAAAATATCTGAAACTTGAAAAATCTAACCCGATCAGGTTTGTATACTCGAATGTATAGACCTACCTGTGTCTAGTCATAATATATATTTTGTTTGAAAAATAACATTATCAGAACGCACTACAAAAAGTTGAGTCTATTACATCATTTATTTACATTAATTTTTAGTTGATATAATTATTATTTACATCATTTATAAAAGTGATTTTGAATATGATATCTCAAATAATTAGTGTCAATTTAAGAAATTGATTCAACAATTTTTATCGTTTATTAATAATTGATGCTAACTTTATCATATGTAAACAATTATG